>PVIU01014909.1:0-50136 GCA_004026605.1 Ondatra zibethicus | reverse complement strand
TCAAATCCAAATGGATTAAAGACCTCAATATTAATCCGACCACACTTAACCTGATAGAAGAGAAAGTGGGAAGTAGCCTGCAAAACATGGGCACAGGAGACCACTTCCTATGTAAAACCCCAGTGGCACAGACAATAAGAGCAATAATGAATAAATGGGACCTCCTGAAACTGAGAAGCTTCTGTAAAGCAAAGGACACAGTTATTAAGACAAAAAGGCATCCTACTGAATGGGAGAAGATCTTCACCAACCCCACATCAGACAAAGGTCTGATCTCCAAAATATACAAAGAACTCAAGAAACCAGACATTAATGATCTGAACCGAGAATTCTCAACAGAAGAAGTTCGAATGGCCAAAAGATACTTAAGGTCATGTTCAACTTCCTTAGCGATCAGGGAAATGCAAATCAAAACAACTTTGAGATACCATCTTAAACCTGTCAGAATGGCTAAAATCAAAAACACCAATGATAGCCTATGCTGGAGAGGATGTGGAGTAAGGGGAACATTCATCCATTGCTGGTGGTAATGCAATCTTGTGCAACCACTTTGGAAATCAGTGTGGCGGTTTCTCAGGAAATTGGGAATTAACCTACCTCAGGATCCAGCAATACTACTCTTGGGAATATACCCAAGAGATGCCCAATCATACTACAAAAGCATTTGTGAAACTATGTTCATAGCAGCATTATTTGTAATAGCCAGAACCTGGAAACAACCTAGGTGCCCCTCAATGGAAGAATGGATCAAGAAAGTGTGGAATATATACACATTAGAATACTACTCAGTAGTAAAAAAACAATGATATCCTTAAATTTGCATGCAAATGGATGGAAATAGAAAACACTATCCTTAGTGAGATATCCCAAACCCAAAAAGATGATTATGGCATGTACTCACTCATTAGTGGACCCTACCCATAAACAAAGAACATTAAGCTTATAGCTCACAAGCCTAGAGAAGCAAAATAGCAAGGTGAACCCAAAGAAAAACATATATAGATCCTCCTGGAAAGTGGAAGCAAACAAGATTGCAGGGTAAAAGGTGGAGGCACGGGAATGGGGTTAGGGATGTAGGTAGGGGGTGGGGGGTGAAAGGGAGAGAGGGAGGGAGAAAGGAAAAGGGATGGACTGGGGAGAGCTTGGGGGAGTAAGAGGGTGGAGATGGAGGAAGGGTGGATATTGGAGAAGTGAATAAGATATCTACAGTAAGGGACTCATTTTAGGATTAGCAAGAGTTTTGGCTCTAGAGGGGATCACAGGTGTCCACGAGGATGTCCCCAGCTACGTACTGGGCAACAGAGGAGAGGGTGCCTGATCTAGCCTTGTCCCATAGTCACACTGATGAATATCTTGATCATCACCATAGAAATTTCGTCCGATGGATGGAGATAGAGACAGAGCCCCACATTCACATCAGAGCAATGGACTGAGCTCCCAAGGTCCTGTCAAAGAGCAGAAGGTGGGAGAAAATGAACAAGGAAATCGGGACCGGGAGAGGCTGGTCCACCAACCATGACAGTGTGCCTGATCTAATGGGAGTTCACCAAATCCAGCTGACCAGGACTGAATGAGCATGTGATCAAACTGGAATCTCTGAATGTGGCTGTCAATGGGGGCTGACTGAGAAGCCAATGATAATGGTACTGGGACCTATCTCTTCTGCATGTATTAGCTTTTTGGGAATCGAGTCTATATGGATGCACACCTTCCTAGGCCGCGATGGAGGTGGGAGGGCCTTGGACTTCCCACAGGGCAGGGTACCCTGCCTCCTCTTAAGGAAGCAGAGGGAGGGAGGAGGGTTAGTGGGGGAGCGGGAGGGGACTGGGAGAAGGGGAGGAAGTGTAAATTTTTTGAATGAAAAATAAAAGAATATTTAAAAATACAAATAAAAAAGGAGAACAAGAACAGAAAGAGAGGAGAGAGTGGAGGAGGAAGGAAGTGAGAGAGGGAAGGAGGGAAGAAAAAAGAAAGCAGTGTCCCTTATATATAATTCAAATGGTACTTTCTGTATTTCTGCTTTCCTTCAAATATGTATGGAATGCGTATTTGGATGCTGTGTGAAGCAATTTCAACGCTGAAGAGGCAAAGGAGAAACAGTGAAGGAGTGTGAACAGAAAATTAGAAGGTCAGCTTTACAATCCAGACAAGTCGTCTAGGTACAGAGGGCAGTCAATTGTGGGGAACTAGACTAAAAGCAGGAAAAGCAACGTATATCACTGTAACAACCCAAACAACAATGATGAGAAGTGAAGTATGGTAGCAGCACACACAGCAGACCATTGATTTGCTGACTTGCTTGCTGAACATTAAAGGAAAAGAAATGAGAACAATTCAAAGTATTCTGGACTTAATGGGTAGATAGTGGAGCAACCTCCAGAACAGAGACCATGAAAACACAGACTAAGCAAAGAATCGCTAAGATGAGGACCGTAAGCCTGATGGACATTCGGGTGAAAATGGCCTGAAAACACAATCTGAAATTAAGAAATGTTTATTTTCATAGTAAGAATTCTCACTGTAGGAATCCCCAATCTAGATACCTAACATACATAGACTAAACTGAGATACAAGTTTACTACACTAATGCAGCCATTAACAAATGGAGTCTGTGTGAGAATGTGATCTGGCCCCTAAAATTAAAGATTTACTAGAAAGAGGTAGAGGTTATGCACATAGCCCACAAGCATTACCTAATGTGAACTGTGAACCTAGGACGTCACTATTAACACTGTCAACTGCCAGAAAGCCTACAAAGCATCCTATACACGCCATTAAGTAAAAGTTTATTGTGGAATGCTAGTCCCAGCTCCTAAGATATCTATCAGTAAGATTCAGAGTACAAAATGCAAGACTCAAAGACACCTCTGTTTACCAACACAACACTGACCTCTAGTGGTTTAGAATATACACACATGACCCTTAGAAACTAATTGAAAGAAGGAGCTTTAAGCTTAGAAGCTGGAGACTTCTTATAATTACTACACAAAGGCTGAGTAATAAATGAAAATGCTTTTTAAGATTTGTGTAATAAAAGATCTTTACTTCCAAACCTTGAAATTTACTGATTCCATAACCAAGGCGAGTTTGCTTTGCTTCTCTGCAATAATCTCATCCATGAAAAACTAACAAACAAATATACCTAGGAGTGTCAGCAAGACTAACCAAGATAGTGCATAGGAAAGACCTTGAATTGCATCAAAACAAAATACCGCAGATTCCTTCATCTGAAAATGACAGGAACTGACATCACTATCTACTGTGGAAGCAGAGACCTAGCAATGCTCAGATGCACAGTCACTGGAGCACCTACTGCTGATACACATTAGAACTCAAACATCAATACCAGCTTAGTAAGAACAAAGCATGTATACAACACTGCTAAAGATCCTCTAGGCTTCATCTCTCATTTTCGATTCATCAGCAACCTGGACTACAAATCCAGAAGTAACAAAACATAACCTCTAGAACTCCGAACATCTCCAACTTCCAACCGTGGGGCTTTTCTAACACTTTAGGAAATAGCTTGGCATTCACGAAACACAACCTATATGTGAGGCAACCCTCATTCAGGAAAGAAACAGGTGTCCGCAATTTGTTGCTGGTTCCACAAAGTCTCACAGATTAAGGATCCGGATACCCCTAAAATTAGTCCCTATACTTAGTCTTATGTTCTCATTTCACTTCTAACCTTTATTCCCAATTCACTGGATCTTATTGCTGAGTGATCAATCTCGTATCAATCCCCTCATTCCTTCAAAGAAAGGTAACTAAAATAACAACAGAGTGAAATGGAATTTTTAGCCTATTCGACATCTATAACATAAAGGATAGGTGATAAAGAAACAGGAGAGTCAAGATAGAAAGACTCCAAATACAACCATGAAAAGGACTGCAGAGCAGGGGCAGGTTCTAGTCTGAGAGAGTTCTCTGCTCTCTCAGTAGTTCATCTAGACACTAGCTTCCTTTGGCATCTCCAATGTCATACTGAAACAAAAGAGAGAGGAAAAAAATAACAGTTATCAAAAAAGAAAAAGTGTTGCAATGTGATCACAAAAAGCTACTTTCGTAGACTATGCACAGAATTGTGTGATTTGTGTCATATCTAATGCCATCTTTGTAAGGATCCATTTATCACAAAGGATGTTCATCAGTCTGAAGGAAAGTATGAATATAATGCTTTGGCACTTTTGTCTTTATATAAAGAAAGGTGCTCACTCAATATCTGCTTTAAATTAGCCACTAAACATCAAACATCAGGGAAAACACTAATGGAATAAAAAGATAATGCAGAGAGTGGGGAACATACCTGTAGTTCATGCATCTCACAGGGATTAACAAAAACAACCTAAGAAAGCCCTGTAACTCAACAACAAAAAAGAATGAAAACGAACAAAAAATTGCATAAAAAATTCTTCAAACGAGTATATAAAAGATGCTCAATTCATTACTTACATTTAGTAATCTTGACTGACAGCTTGATTGAGTTAAAAGACTAGTAGAGCACACATCTAGGGATGCATCTGATGGTATTTCCAAAGAGAAGTAGATCCTGAGAGCTCTGCCATAATATGTGGATTTATTCCTAGACCAATTCATTACATGATGGAGGTGAAAGAATTGAGGGCTAGCTAGATGACCTAAGTTACTGAGGCATATTCTTGGATGCTACATATCCTACCCCAATCTCATACTGTACTTTTTCTCTCTCTGCTTCCTAGACACTATGTTACAAAAAAAAAATCTCTGTTCTTCCAGAAAATCCCCACAATGACAGATAGAACTCTACAACTAAGAGTCAAAGTGAATAATTTCTGTTTTGAGTGGTTCATGTCAGGCACTATGCTGCATCAATGAGAAATAACTAATAATCCAATCGCTGTGGAAATAGAAATCAAAGCCATAAAGAGGCATAATCTCAAACCCAACAGGACCACCACTATACAAAATAATACAAATGACTACTGTTGGGCAAGAAGGTGAATAAAGTGGAATCGTATGTGTTGTTGGTGAGAAGGTAAACATATCCTCTATGAAAATAGCATTGCAGCTCCTCAAAATAATGAATAGCAGAAGAATGTATACAAAATAATTTGTATCAGGATCACAGAGTTACTTCAATAACCAAGAGAACAAGATAACATTAATATTCACTAAAGAAGAAATATGGTATATAAATTCAATACTGTTATGCTACCTTACAGATTAAGGAAATCTTCTGGCATGATACAACAGCAATTTATGGTTCAAAGGGAATGAAGAAGCAATGAGTCCAGAACTGAATACAACAAAAATGTTGGCTGTAAATGTTTTAAATCTATGACTTCTGTGTTTTAACTGAAAATCAGGGGACACACAAGAACAGAAGGCTAACATAAACAGAAAGAAAGGAATTCTAAGAAATAACCAAAGGAAAAAAGCTAGAGATGACAAAAATCAGGACAAACAAGAATGCCTTTGATGGGCTCATTAGCAGACAGTACACAAGCAGAGGATAATCTCTGAGCCTGAGATAGAACAACAAAAACTTTAAAACTAGCAGCCGAACAGAAATATATATATATATATATATATATATATATATATATATATATATATATATATATATATATATTAAAAAAAAACAACAGGATATCCAAGAATAAAGGATCAAAATCTGTGAGGCATCAACAAAAGCTAAACCCCATGTGAGAGAAATACCAGAGGAATTGGGAGAGTAGGGGAAAGCAGGAGCAATCCAAATGACAATGACAGGGAGTTTCCACAGGTTGATGCTCCACACCAAACAAGATTCAAGAACATAGAGGCCATGCTATACAATAAGCAATACAAAACCAAAGCCACTACACTTAGGCATATAATTAATATTTAAACTTCAAGAAAATAAAAATAAAAAAACTTGAGGAGGAAGGAGCACAGGGCAAATAAAACACGATACCTATAGAGAACATAACCAATAATCACACTTGCTTTCTCTTTGTAGACCATGTAAGCAAGAAGAAAACAGGCTGAGTGTATAAAGTGTACCAAGCAACTTTCTGCAGCAAACTTAAAGAGAAAACAAGTTGTTGAAAGCTTCATGAGCCACCAGCAACTTCTTCATGTCCTCTCCACTTTTGGTATCTCCTAATATAGTTACATAAAAAATGATTTATCAGATCTAACACAACTTACTAGACATGGCATTGAATGAAAAAAAATGATGAGAGAGAAAGCCATAGTGTGACTTAAACATTCTGTTTCAAATAAAGGCTTCTGTAAGAAGTCCAATGACAAGAAGAAATTCCAAAACCACATCAAAGTGAAGAACAATAATCCAAGCTGTCCTATGACAAGGGGAGAATGATGAAGAAAAGCACTTTTTGGCAGAGGAAGCATGTACCTTTAGTGTGGCTGACTAGAAAGTCCAGGACACACTTAAATCCTATGAATTACGTTGATGGTGAAGCATGATCCTGGAGTTCCAGAAAAGCTGAGGAGTATGCCATTGCAATGTAAGTTGCTACTATGACCAAAGAGGGAATTCAGCTGTGTATAAGGCAACTGATAGAGAAAAGTCTCTGTGTGGAAAAAACAGTGATCATGGTTCAGTCTTCCACTGTATGAGCTACTGAAAACAAAGCAGTCTGCAAATATATATATGGATAATATTATTTTTGTAAATATGAGTAGAAAAGTGATGAGAATATAAAACTTATATACATAATAACATACAGTATTTAGAGAAAGGGTTTGAAGATATCCAACCTGCATAGAACAGAGGAAATACCAATGAGTAAACAATATGAACTGCTATGCTGGGCTTGAGGAATGTGTTCCAGGCATCTCCTGGAACAGCACAAGTGAAAAAGAAAGCATTGTGAAAGACAAGAATCCCAAAGCTTGACTTTGACCACATTCAAAGTTTCTATCAAATACTCAAAAATTCAAAACCAAGCTTAGGCGCACACACCTGTAAGGCAGTGCTTGAGAGCCAGAGGTAGAGGGTCATTACTCCAAGGTAGGGCCTGACTACAAACCATTTCATGATTTCACTCTGAGCACTGAATGACACAGAACAATCATCCAAAAACTACATCACAATCCAATGTTTCCTTGTTTTATCAATAGCTTCTAATGACATTGAAGGTATCCCTACCCCTACCCCGCCATGGACAATACAAGTCTGGAAAGAAGAATATCATGACACAGAGATCAAATCTCTACCACACCAAAACTTCTAAGCAGCCAGGGAAAATGCAATATCATCTTTGCGATTTAGTTAAACTATGAAAAGTCTAGCAGAATGACCAAAATGAATAAAATGACTGATCAAAATTTTCACAGAAATTAAAATTTAATGAATAATAGCAGACATCTAGAAAATTATCAGAGAACACCGAGGACCTATCTCTACTACCTACTCCTTGTAAAAAAAAAAAAAAAAAAAAAAAAAAAAAAAAAAAAAAAAAAAAAAAAAAAAAAAAAAAAAAAAAAAAAAAAAAAAAAAAAAAAAAAAAAAAAAAAAAAAAAAAAAAAAAAAAAAAAAAAAAAAAAACCACATAGAAAAAGTAAAATAAGGCCAATCTGAAACACCAGGCTTTACAAATAAGGTTCAGTTTATAAAAGAACATAAAAGGCTGCTGACACAAGTATCTCATAAAAATTAAAGGGTAGGCTGTAAGGTTCAATCAAAATAAAGTCACTGAAATTTCCAATTTGGACTACCTATCTATAAATGTGATTTTTAAATGCTTTACTGTTACCCAGCAAAGAAACTAGTAAAATATGTTTCAAAAACAAAACCAGTTTAACTTGCTATTCGCTTGAGAATCAGAAGTGATTACAAACAGGCTAAAGGGCAGCCTCTGTCCACTCTGGCCTGACTGCTTATGGCACATTTTCTATTGTGATGCTTTCTGAATCCTTTTCATGAACTCAGACACAATTTTAAGACACTGATTGCAATATCCACTTGAACGGTGCCTTATTCTTACAAAACAATGTTACAAAATGCAGGCTTTCCATTAGAAGAAAAGAACTAAGCTAATAAAATATGACAGCAAGAATGGCTTAGGGCCAGAGACCCATTTGAAACTTATAAAATCTCCCTAAGATCAGATGGACATATGTTTTCTTCTTACTAGGTGTAAAACTATACAGTCACACAAGCTTCTGTTCCCAGTTTTAACTTAAATCCAGGTGTTGCACAATATGTACAAGGTTTCTATTCAACCTCTAACTAAAACTTAATTTTGTTATCACAGCAGGTTGCTACACTATCAAGAATGTCCAAATTTACACTCATAAGTGTATACAGTAGAGGGCCTCTAAATAATTTTGACTCTAAAACTATTGTTATGTATCAAGTAAAAATGGAAAATAAAAGTAGCAACAGGGAGTGTCAACTACTTAAATTAATTCATAAAAAGAATGAGAAATTATGCAACATAAATATCAAGAAGTGTTATTCAATTTATTTGAAAACTCATATTTTGAAGTAGTATTAAGAAATATACTTATTATAATAACTTTGTAAAATCAAAGTGTAATTTATATATCATGTGATCAAATTTCAATTAACTATATGTAAACATAAGGAATTGTGAAGGATACCCACTTCTGGCAATGGTAGACACATAATTCAGATGTAAAAAATTGAACAAAATATTAAAGTCATCTTTTAAAGGCATCAGACATAACTAACAAAATGGTGAAATCAAATCAGGATAGGTTCCAAATGCTTGCAGCATGAGCAAACAAGATCAATGTTGGTAGCCTGTCTTTTCTTTCTTTCTTTCTTTCTTTCTTTCTTTCTTTCTTTCTTTCTTTCTTTCTTTCTTTTTCCTTTCTTTTTCTTTTGGTAGTTCTTATTTGCCAACATAAGACATAGCTAAATGTCTAAACTGAGAGCAATAAAAGACTGAAGACCAGGAAAAAATCAAATCCATATAAAGAGGAATAGCCTTGGTAAATCCCTGATTTGGGGTCAGAAGGATGAACAACTGCAACCTCTGAAAAGGGAACAGCAGGATTATACTGAATCATGAAGGATTTATACTATGTCAAGGTCAGGTTAAGTTGATCACAAAGCTCTAGCACCCCTCAGTATTTTAGGGTTGTATCAAGTCTAAGAAAAACAAACATGAGAGCTGGAAATGCATCTCAGTAGTACAGAATGAAACTAGCACATGTGAGAACATAAGTTCAATTCCCAGAACAGCAAAAACATAAATTTAGAATGCTATTTTTCCATTAGTTTTAAAAGGATCATCTTAGTTTTTAAAAGGATCCTAAACACAATTTTGAAATGCCGTTATGATTTAAAAAAAAAAAACAACTACCCATTTGATCATTGTCTCCAGCAGCTAGCACAAAACTTTTACATACCTTATAACCTCCTGAATGATAAAGGCAACAACACTGCCTTCTATTACTGAGTTTTACCCCTAGTTCCTGGCACAACATGACTTAAAATCCCTTGAATTAATAAGCCAGCTGTTATGGCACACCCCTCTAATTACAGCACTTGGTAAGTTGACTCAGGAAGATGGAGAGAGTTCAAGGCTAACCTTAATATGACCAAGAAAAAACTAAAGCTAGCCTAGACTATACAGCAAAACCACCCCTCAAAAAAAATAAAAATAGGAGGTGGAGAGGTGATTCCATGGATAGGAAAGGTTGCTGTGAAGCATGGGGATCTGAGTCCCAGAAAAACTTCTGCAGAGACTGACAAACTCATTTTTAACTTTATAGAGACATAAAGTATATTAAAGCGACAAAAGCAATTTGCATAACAACAAAATGGGAAAGTCTAAAAACTTGGTTTTGAAACTCACTGTACAAGTCCAAGAAGACCATATACTATGTGCTGGTATGACAGACACATGTGTAGACAAAAAAAGCAAAACATTACAGAGGAAGAACTAACACATCCAGCCAAGAGGTGCTTTAGAGATTTCCAAAATTAAAGATAATAACTTTACACAAGAGATTTCTGACAGATACCACATAAACAAGTAATCAAGACTGGTGACACAGGTCAATATTGTGTAGCCTTGACAGGATGCACTGACACATTAGTCTATGTCCATTATAATCATGTAGAACCTCAATCCAACTTTGAAATGAGCTTCACACAAATACAAACTAGGAGTTCTCAATAACAATGGACTGGTATCAAGGTCATAGAAGAAAAGAAAGACTAAGGGATAGACTCAAACTGGAGAAGCCTACAGAGATGTGACAACTACACCACTGAGTCCTCAACTGGCTCTAGGAACATAAGAAAGATGTTAGTGGCAAGACTGAGGAAATCTAATAAGTTTTACAATTAGTTTACAAATTTCTATAAAGATTAAGCTCCTAGCTTATATAAATGCAAATGTTCCAAGGTTCATGAAGAGGAAAAGAAGAATGGAATACAACAACACTATTTTTGTGACTCTCATGCAGTCTGAAAATTATGACCAGCTCTTTTTCATAGTACCACCTAGGTGGTTGGCTGGGTCAAGATGAAGCTGTGTATCTCCTTCCTAACCACCAGCTATCAAAAACACTTTGACATGGATGATGAACACAAGCTTCCAACTTTCTATAAGAAACACATGGCCACAGAACTAGTTGCTAGTGCTCTGGTGGAGAGTGTAAGGGTTATGCTGCCTGACTCAGTGGTGGGAATAGCAAACAAGGTTTTCCCATGAATTGAGGTGTTTTGAGAACCATGGCAGAGAGCACCTGCTGATTAGTAAGAGGTATTGTTTTTTGTTTTTTGTTTTTTTAATTACAACACTGTTTTGCCAATGGCTTAAGTGTATTCCAGGCTAGCACTTACATCTTAAATTAGCCTATTTCTAAAGAAAAAAATTAGCCTATATCTATTCATCTATGTATCACCATGAAGCTGTGGCTAACTTTAAGGATGTTCTGACCTGAGGGGCCACGGGCAGTGGCACCAGGATTTATCCCTACTGCATGTACTGGCTTTTTGGGATCCTATTCTCTTTGGATGTATACCTTGCTCTGCCTAGATATAGTAGGGAAGGCCTTGGACCTTTCACAAAGCAATGTACCTTACACTCTCTGACGATTAGATGGTGGTGGGGTAGGAGGGTGTGTGAAGGAAATGGGAGGAAGGGAGGGAGTAGAAACTTGGATTGGTATTTTTTTATTTAAAAAATCTAATGAATTAAAAAAGAGACAAAAAAAAAGATGTTCTAGCATCTTTCTCCTTCAGCAGTTACATGGCATCTCCTCAACTCCACCTACTCACTTCTCTGTGTATCTCTGTTTGGACTTCCCACCTAGCTTTACTCTGTTAATCCATTTGCCAAAACAGCTTTACTTATCAACCAACAAAACCAACACATATACAGAAGTACATCCCACATCAAACATTTGGTCCTTTAAAAATATTAACAAGATTGTAAATTTTTTAACTAAAATGACTAAATGGAAGTAATCAGAGAGCCAATCCAATAAAATTAGGGATGGAGAGTGAGGCATTACAATAAACACTGAGAAAATTTGGAGGCTCATAGGGACATGCATTTCTATTTTATATCCCACTAAATTGGAAATATAAAAAGTGAATGGATTTCTAGATGGATAGACATACTAAAGTAAAGTCAAGATGAAGCAAATAATTTAAACAGACCCATAACAACCAACATAGAAGCAACTATTTAAAATGTCCTGCCTGTAAAATCCCCAGGACTAGATAGATTCAGTATGCAATCTACTAGCCCTCAAAAGAAGGACTACCACCAATTCTTCTCAAATTAGCCCAGAAAACAGAAAGGACATGTCCATATTTATATGAAGCCGGTAGTACCCCAATACCAATATCACACTAAGACCAAAGAAAAGGTACTTTCTGATCTATATAAACGTATTAATATTCAATAAAACCCAACCACATGAATCCTATAACATATCTACAGGGTCACCCATCCTGATGTACTTATCGTTATTTCAGAGATGCAGAGCTAGAGCATAAGCCCAAATCAATAAATGTAATCAACTACACAGACTCAATGACAGAAACCATACTATCATTCCACTGAATGCAGGAAATTCCTTTAACAAAATCTCACACTGCTTGTGATTAAAAGAAAAAAAATCCTGGCCTTTTGTCTGCGAGGTCCTTGGCCAGCAAGAGGCCCTGCTGATGTACTGAGGAGAACGAGACAAAGGGGTAAGTGTGTGCCCACCCGCCTGGCTGAACACCCCAGGAATGGAGTACAGGCCCCCTCCAATTCCCTAAACGATTCTGGCCAGTCAACAGGGCTTCTCCCCTGCTACTGGCTTTCTCTATTTATCCCATCCCAGCTTGCCCCATGCACCCCTTTCCATCTGAGGAGTCCTAGGATCCCCCAACTCAGCCTGTTTCAGGGCTGAGGGTCTGTGGACCCAGTGGTGAGTGCTCCTGCTGCAGGGATTTCTTTGTTCCACATGACCCTGAACCTGCCAAGCCGGCCCTATTATATGCCAGGTCCTGAGCCAGCAAGAAATCCTGCTCCTATACTGAGGAGATACATCCAGAGGGGTAAGTGTGTGCCCGCCTGACCTGATGGACAGACACACCAGGAATAGTACAGGACCTCTCCAATTCCCTAAACATTCCTGGCAACTCAGCAATGCTTCTCCCCAGCTACTGGCTTTTTCTATTTACCCCATCCCATCTTGCCAGCAAGCACTCCTGTTCATATGCAGGGTCCTTAGATCCACCACCATAGCCTGCTTCAGGGCGGAGGGGATATGAGAGCCAATTCCAGTGCTGAGAGAACCTAAGAGAGGACAGATCAATAAAAAAAACCAAGTACAAAGTTAGCCACAGCAAAGACTGGACCAAGATGCTAAGACTCCCTGACTGCATTTGAAGGAAGAGATGGGCAGGCGCCAATGCAAGTGTTCCTCCAACAACCAGAAAAGCAACATGATAACACCAGAAGCCAGAAAATATGCAACAGGAAGATTGAACAACCAAATCCAGAAGAAGTCGACTTTAAATGTAACATTATGAAAGTGATAGAGACCCTTAAATAGGATGTGAAAAACTCCCTTAAAGAAATGGAAGACTAACAAAAAGTTAGAAGAAATGAATAAATCCCTCAAAGATACCCAAGAAAACCAAGAAAAAACAATCAAACAGGTAATGGAAACAATTCAAGACTTGAGAACTGAAATGGAGGTAATGAAGAAAACACAAAACGAGGGATGGCTAAATACAGAAAATCTGGGTAAACAAACAGGAACTACAGAGAAAAGTATAACAAACAGAATACAAGAGATAGAAGAAATAATCTCAGACGCTGAAGATACTATAGAGAAATTAAACTCATTGATCAAAGAAAACAACAAATCCAACAAATCCTTAACACAAAACATCCAGGAAATCTAGGACAACATGAAAAGATCAAACCTAAGAATAATAGAGGTAGAAGAATGAGAAGAAATACAGCTCAAAGTCCCAGAAAATATATTCAACAAAATTATAGAAGAAAACATTCCCAAACTAAAGTAGGATATTCCTATGAAGCTACAAGAAGCATACAGAACACCAAATAGACTGGATCAAAAAAAAAATTCCCTCGCCCTATAATAATCAAAACACAAAACATAGAGAATAAAGAAAGAATATTAGGACCTGCAAAGGAAAAGGGTCAAGTAACATATTAAGGTAAACCTATCAGAAGTACAACTGACTTCTCTATGGAAATCATGAAAGCCAGAAGTTCTTGGATAGAGGTGCTGCAGACACTAAGAGACCATGGATGCAAGCCCAGACAACTATACCCAGCAAAGCTTTCTTTCAAAATCAATGGAGAAAACAACATATTCCAGGACAAAAACAGATTTAAACAATAGATAGCCACAAATCCAGCCTTACAGAAAGTACTAGAAGGAAAACCACAACCCAAGGAGGCCAACAACACCCATAATAACATAGACATCTGACAACCATCCACCAGCACAACACAAAGAAGGGAAACACACAAACACTAACACCAAAAAAAATAACCGGAGTGAACAACCAATGGTCATTACTATCACTTAATATCAATGGACTCAATTCACCTATAAAAATGCACAGGGTAAGAGAATGGATACCAAAACAGGATCCAACATTCTGCTGTTTACAAGAAACACACCTCAACTACAAAAACAGACATTACCTCAGATAAAGGGTTGGGAAAAGGTTTTTCAATCAAAAGGCCCTAAGAAACAAGCGGGTATAGCTATACGAATATCTAACTTTGACTTCAAACTAAAATCAATCAGAAGAGATGGAGATGGAAACTTTATACTCATAACAGGAATAATCCATCAGGATGAAGTCTCAATCCTGAATATATATGACCCTAATATAAAAGCACCCACATATGTAAAAGAAACATTACTAGAACCCAAAGCACACATCAAATACCACACACTAATAGGAGATTTCAACACTCCTCTCTCACCAATGAACAGGTCAACCAGACTGAAACTTAACAGAGGAATAAAAGAACTAACAGATGTAATGAATCAAATGGACTTAACAAGCATCTATAGAACATTCCACCCAAATAGAAAAGAATATACCTTCTTCTCAGCATCTCAGGGAACCTTCTCGAAAATTGATCACATACTCAGTAACAAAGCAAACATCCACAAATACAAAAAAATTGGAGTGACAGTGGAGTATCGGATCACCATGGAATAAAGTTAGAATTTAACAACAATTCTACCCCCAGAAACCCTACAAAATCATGGAAACTGAACCACTGAACCAACTACTGAACCACCCCTGGGTCAGGGAAGAAATAAAGAAAGAAATTAGAGTCTTCCTTGAATTCAAGGAAAATAAAGACACTACATACCCAAACAGATGGGACACAATGAAAGCAGTGCTAAGAGGAAAGTTCATAGCACTTAGTGCCCACATAAAGAAAATGGAGAAAACTCACATTAGAGACTTACTAGCACACCTGAAAGCTCTGGAAAAAAAAAAAAAGAAGCAGACTCACCCAGGAGAAGTAGAAGACTGGAAATAATCAAACTGAGGGCTGAAATCAACAAAATAGGAACACAGAAAACAATCCAAAGAATCAGTGAAACAAAGACCTGGTTCTTTGAGAAAAATCAACAAGATTGACAATCCCCTATCCAAACTAATCAAAAGGCAGAGAGAGAAAGCTCAAACTAACAGGATCAGAAATGAAATGGGGGACATAACAACAGACACTGAGGAAATTCAGAGAATCATTAGGTCTTACTACTAAAGCCTGTATGCCACAAAATTCGAAAATGTAAAAGAAATGGAAAGTTTTTTAGATAAATAACATATACAGGAAGTAAATCAAGACCAGGTGAAGAATTTAAATACACCTATAATACCCGAGGAAATAGAAGGTGTCATAAAAAAACTCCCAACCAAAAATAGCCCAGGACCAGATGGTTTTAATGCAGACATATACCAGAACTTCCAAGAAGAGAAGTAAGTACCTATACTCCTTAATGTGTTTCACATAATAGAAACAGAAGAGTCACTGCCAAACTCTTTTTTATGAAGCTACAGTTACCCTGATAACAAAACCACACAAAGACTCAACCAAAAAAGAGAATTACAGACCAATCTTACTCATGAACATCGATGCAAAAGTTCTCAATAAAATACTGGCAAAAAGAATCCAAGAACACATCAAAAAAAAATCATCCATTATGATCAAGCAGGCTTCATCCCAGAGGTGCAGGGCTGGTTCAACATATGAAAATCAATCAATGTAATCCATCATATAAATAAACTGAAAGAAAAAACCATATGATCATTTCATTAGATGATGAAAAAGCTTTTGACACAATTCAACACCCCTTTATGATAAAGGTCTTGGAGAGATTAGGGATACAAGGATCATATCTAAATATAATAAAAGCAATATACAGCAAGCCGACATCTAACATCAAATTAATGGAGTTAAACTCAAAGCCATTCCACTAAAATCAGGAACAAGACAAGGCTTTCCACTCTCTCCATAACTCTTCAATATAGTGCTTGAAGTTCTAGCAATAACTATAAGACAACATAAGGAAATCAAGAGGATTCAAATTGGAAAGGAAGAAGTCAAACTTTTGTTATTTGCAGATGATAATAATAGTATACATAAGAACTCATACAGCTGATAAATACCTTCAGTGATGTAGCAGGATACAAGATTAACACAAAAAAATTAGTAGCCCTCCTATACACAAAGGATAAAGAAGAGGAGAGGGAAATCAGAGAAACATCACCTTTCACGACAGCCACAAATAGCATAAAGTATCTTGGGTTATACTAACCGAGGAAGTAAAAGATCTATTTGGCAAGAACTTTAAGGCCTTGAAGAAAGAAACTGAAGAGGATACCAGAAAATGGAAGGATCTCCCATGCTCCTGGATTGGTAGGATCAATATAGTAAAAATGGCAATTCTACCAAAGGCAATCTATAGATTCAATGCAATACCCATCAAAATCCCAACAAAATTCTTCACAGAACTTGAGAGAACAATAATTTATATGGAAAAACAAAAAGCCCGGGATAGCAAAAACAATACTATATGATAAAGGTACTTATGGAGGCATGACCATCCCTGACTTTAAAGTCTATCACAGAGCTACAGTAATGAAAACAGCTTGGTATTGGCATAAAAACAGAGATGTTGAGCAATGGAATCGAATCGAAGACCCGGATATTAATCCACAAATCTATCAACCCCTCATATTTGACAAATAGCTAAAATTATACAATGGAAGAAAGAAAGCATCTTTAACAAATGGTGCTGGCATAAAGGGATGGCAACCTGAAGGAAAATGAATATAGACCCATATCTAACACCATGCACAAAAATCAAGTCCAAATGGATTAAAGACCTCAATATAAATCCAATCACACTGAACCTGATAGAAGAGAAAGTGGGAAGTAGCCTGAAATACATGGACAGAAGACTACCTCCTATGTATAACCCCAACGGCGCAGACAATAAGAGCAACAATGAATAAATGGGACCTCCTGAAACTGAGAAGCTTCTGTAAAGCAAAGGACACAGTTATTAAGACAAAAAGGCAACCTACTGAATGGCAGAAGATATTCACCAACCCCACATCAAACAAATGTCAGATCTCCAAAATATATAATGAACTCAAGAAACCAGACATTAAAATTCTAAATAACACAATTAAAAAATGGGGTAATGATCTGAAGAGAGAATTCTCAAGAGAAGAAGTTCAAATGGCCAAAAGATACTTAAGGTCATGTTCAACTTCCTTAGCAATCAGGGAAATGCAAATCAAAACAACTTTGAGATACCATCTTACACCTGTCAGAATGGCTAAAATCAAAAACACCAAGGACAGCCTATGCTGGAGAAGATGTGGAGCAAGGGGAACACACATCCATTGCTCGTGGGAATGCAAACTTGTACAACCACTTTGGAAATCAATGTGACAGTTTCTCAGGAAATTGGGAGTCAACCTACCTCAAGGTCCAGCAATACCACTCTTGGGAATATACCCAAGAGATGCCCAATCATACTACAAAAGCATTTGTGCAACTATGTTCATAGCAGCATTATTTGTAATAGCCAGAACCTGGAAACAACCTAGATGCCCCTCAATGGAAGAATGGATAAAGAAAGTGTGGAACATATACACATTAGAGTACTACTCAGAGGTAAAAAAAAAAAAAAAAAAAAAAAAAAAAGACATCCTTAAATTTGTATGCAAATGGATGGAAATAGAAAACACTATCCTGAGTGAGATAACCCAGACCCAAAAAGATGAATATGGTATGTACTCACTCTTTAGTGTACTCTAGACATAAACAAAGGACATTGAGCCTATAGTTCACAAGCCTAGAGAAGCCAAATAATAAGGTGAACTCAAAGAAAAACATATATAGATCCTCCTGGAAAGTGGAAGCAGACAAGATCACTGGGCAAAAGTGGGGAGCCTGGGGGTGGGGCTGAGGTGGGAGAAGGGGAGAGGGGAAGAAGGAAGGATTGGGGAGAGCTTTGGGGAGTGGGAGGGTTGAGATGGAGGAAGGGCAGATATGGAAGCAGGGAAGAAGATATCTTAAGGGAGCCATTTTAGGGTTGGCAAGAGACTTGGCTCTAGAGGGGATCCCAGGTGTCCACGAGGATGTCCCAAGCTAGGTCCTTCGGCAGCAGAGGAGAGGGGGACTGAACTGGCCTTGTCCCATTGTCACACTGATGAATATCTTGATCACATCCATAGAAATTTCGTCTGATGGATCGAGATAGAGACAGAGACCCACATTCACATCAGAGCAATGGACTGAGCTCCCAAGGTCAAGTTGAAGAGCAGAAGGGAGAAGATGAGCAAGGAAGTCAGGACCGCGAGGGGTTGGTCCACCCACTGAGACAGTGTGCCTGATCTAATGGGAGCTCATCAAATTCAGCTGGAGCAGGACTGAACTAGCGTGTGATCAAACCGGACTCTGATTGTGGCTGACAATGGGGGCTGACTGAGAAGCCATTGATAAAGGCACTGGGACTTGTTTCTACTGCATGTACTGGTTTTTGGGACCCTAGTCTGTTTGAATGCACACCTTCCTAGGCCTGAATGGAGGGGGGAGGGCCTTGGGCTTCCCACAGGGCAGGGTACCCTGACCTCTCTTAGGACTGGAGGGGAGTGGGAGAGGAATGGGAGGAGGGGAGGAAGTGGAAATTTTGAATGGAAAAATTAAAAAAAATACATTAAAAAGAAACCTGGAGAATCTAGGGATACAGGAATCACAGATTAATATAGTGCAACAAGCCCATAGCCAACACCACTATAAATGATAAAAGCTTGAAACATATTCACAGAAATAAAAATCCACATTTAGGTCTTAGCTTTCTGTAAACCATTAATGCTGGCATTACAGTGTCAGTCTTCATTTGTTTATGAGAGTGCAGTTTCCATGAACCTCTTCTTGCTGCTTTGAACACAGAAAATATAAAAGCCATTCCACAAATAGTACAGACTTCTCTACCGTGAACATTTGTTACAAACAAGACTTATGGAGTACCAGAAATGACGTGCGGGCAAAGTTTCAATTTCGGATCTTCCAGTACCATTGTTGTTTCAGTGATGTTTTATGAGTGCACAGACTTAGGTATCCTCATCTGCAGCCTGCTGAGTGCTATGTCTAGCTATGCTTCCTATGAGATGGATGGCAGTAAGTGAATTTCTCCTCGAACTTTAAGAGACCATGCAGGTTATGATCCCAAGAATTCCACTGTTATTGTCACAGACTTTGGACAAATCCCAGTGAGTGATGATTCACCAATGTTCACTATGGCAAAGATAGGCCCCATCTTTATTGAAGTTGATGACAACTGCAGTTCGTTTCAGTTCTATGATAGTTCCTTCTAGTCATTCATGAGGAAAGCTGTCCCATTATCATGACATTTCAACTTTAATGTAACTGTTTCCTTTGTGGTCTTTACATATTACGGCTGAAGTATTTGGAAATATTGTGACATTTCTTAAGTTGAATCCCACAATTGGAAGTTCACTGTGATATTTAAATTAGCTAATTACTTTTCTTTTCTTTCTTAAAATTAAGTTATTTTTAAAACAATCTTTTCTCATTTTATATACCTATCCCAGTCCCACTCCCTCCACTACTGCCATTTCCCCAACCTGATCCCCCCATCTACTCCTCAGAGAGGGTAAGGCTTCCCATGGGAAAGCAACAAAGTCTAACATATCACTCTGAGGAAAGACCAAGTCCCTCTCCTCTATAATTAGGCTGAGCAAGGTATACCTCCAAAAAGAATAGTCTTCAAAAAGCCAGTTCAAGCACTAGGGATAAATCCTGGTCCCACTGCCAGTAGCCACAAAAAACTGCCCCAACCACACATCTGTCACCCACATGGAGGGCTTAGTTTGGTCTTATGCAGGTTCCCCTGCTGTCAGTCCAGAGTCAGTGAGATCCCACTAGCTCAGGTCAACTGTTTCTATGGGTATCCCCATCATGGTCTTGACCCCTTTGCTCATATTACTGCTCCTCCCTCTCATGGACTGCTCTCTGGAAGCTGGGCCCAGTGCTTAGCTATGGATCTCTTCATCTGCTTCTATCAGTTGCTGGATGAAGGTTCTATGGTGACAATAAGGCAGTCATCAATCTGATTACAGAGGAAGGCCAGTTCAAGGCTCCTTCTTCACTATTATATAGGGTCTTAGCTGGGGTCATTCTTGTAGAATCCTGGGAATTTCCCTGGAGCCAGGTTTCATGCTAGCCCCATAATGGCTCCCTCTATCAAGATAACCCTTTTCTTGCTCTCACTCTCTGTCCTTCCCCCATCTCAACCATTCCGTTCCTTTATGTTCTCCTCTTACCTCCCCTGCTCTTTTACTCCTCCTCTTCCCCTTCTACCCCCCCCATGCTACCAATTTTTCTCAGGAGATCTTGTCTATTTCCGAGTAAGAGGTATTCTTGACCAAGAAGAACAAAAGAGAGAAAGATCAAGTCTGTTCGCAGATGCATTTGTGGATGTCAATCTGAGTTTTATGGGGGTACTCATTGTGTTAGAGAGTGAAAGAGTGGGGGCAATATATCGAGATGGACAGTTAGTTCTGTGCCTCAGCCAAATAGCTAAAAGAATCTGGAAACTTATCAATCTCTCTAAAGAAGATGTTGTTCACCAATGTGTTGTCAGAAAGTCCATAAACAAAGAAGGTAAGAAGCCTGGTACCAAAGCACCCAAGATTCAGCATCTGTTACTCCATGTGCCCTGCTACACAAACACCAATGTTCTGTAAAAATAATGCTCTAAGAAAAACAAGGAGAAGGCTGCAGAATATGCCAAACCTTTGGCCAAGACAATGATGGAAGCCAAAGAAATGTGCCAGAACAAAATACAAAAAGATGTGGGTTATCCTCACTAAGAGCATCTAAATCTGATTACAGCTAAAACTAAGAGGAACAAATAAATGATCAAACCTTGAAAGCAATAAAATAATGTCCAAAACAACTCAAGAAAAAACAATGAAAAACCAGCAATCCATAAAAACAATTATATTGTTACACTATATTAATGACAGAACTACAAAATGGTATACAATAAACAACTAAAATACTAAACATCACTCACCATATGGCCAGTAAGAACACTTTCACTTATTTACTAAGCTAGTTACCCACACAAATACTTATAAATACATACTAATAATTTTTGTGCAAAATGGAAAAAACTAAATATTTATCAACCACTAAATAGATTAAGAAATCATGGAGAAACTACAAAATGGGCTACTATCCAGAAAGAGGATGGGAAATTGCTAGGCATTCATGCTGAAAGAAGGATGTCAGGCAGGTGCACACATGTGAGAGGGACTCTCAAGAAAGGTAAGCCCATGAAGATAGAAAGCATATCTGTGGTAGCCACAGGCCAGATATCATGTTGATGCTTAAAAAGTTTCAGACCTTGGACCATTCTGAATTTCAAACTTTAGTATCTAAGATGCTAAGTTTACCCTTTTAAAGACTATATAATAAAAGAAGCTTTGAGAAGAAACTAAAAAATATATAAATTAAACTGAAAAGACAACTTAGAAAGTGTAGAATATACACAAGCAGTGAGTGCTGACAGTAACTAATAATATTGGCAGAACACAGCAAAAAAGTAGTCTAAAGGCAACTGAAGAGAGGATAGCAAGACACACCTACAGAAAGCCAAAACAAAACTATTACTATTATATTCAAATTGCTATCAATGAAAATGAAAACAAAAAACACAAGAAATAAAGTTGGTTCTTTGAGGAAAACTGGTGATTCTCTAGTCAGGCTAACAAATCAGGGGTTAAGAAGAAAGAAGTTACAAAAAGCAGAAACATAAGAGAGATCACCAATACTAAGCCCGTGCACACAACAAATATAACAAAAGAACATCAGGAATTAATCTAAATCCATATATTTGATATGTTAGATAAACACAAAGCACTTCTTTCAGGGATGCAATCCATAAAAATATAACTTCTAAAAAATATATATAATTTTAGCCAGGGGGTGGTGGCGCATGCCTTTAATCCTAGCATTCAGGAGGCAGAGGCAGGTGGATCTCTGTGAGTTTGAGGCCAGCCTGGTCTAAAAGAGCTAGCTCCAGGACAGGTCCCAAAACTACAGAGAAACCCTGTCTCAAAAAACCAAAAAGAAAATAAAATTAAAAAGATAATTTGAAAAAGTCCATATCTACTGAAAAGCTTAATCAATAATGAATAGCTCCCAAATCACAATGTACCAGTTCACTGAGTTCACTGGTGAAGTCTACTAAACATCTAAAGAGGCTATAATAAGCCGGGGAGGTAGTGGCACATGCCTTTAATCCCAACACTTGGGAGGCAGAAACAGGCGAATCTCTGAGAGTTCGAGGCCAGCCTGGTATGCAATGTGAGTTCCAGGACAGCCAGGACTGACACACACACTATCTCAAAAAAATACTAAACAAACAAAAAAAAAGAGGATATAATAGAATTCTCTAAAATCTTTGTGAAAAAAATAGTATTGTGACTATTTCCTCCTCATTCTATTAAGTCAGCATTATTACCATATCAAAAAAGGAAACATACAACCAATATCTAATGAAATTAATATAAAAATCATTAACCAAATACAAACATAATATGTATCAAATAAATTATACACTACAACATGTGAGACTTATTACAGGTATAAAAGGCTGGTTTGGCATTTAAAAATCAATGCAATTTTTCACATCAACAGTTGATCAACATGTGATCATTACCAAGTATTTGACAAAACTCAATACCCTTCATCATAAATTAGTCTAATGAACTAAATAATGAAGGGCATCCTTGGAGAACCTACGGCATATTATACTTAAGGTGAAAAATACACACATCCACCCTACGATCAGGAAGAAAACTAGAATGTCACCACTCACAACTTTCACACAACATGATACTGGAAGATTCTAGCAAATAAGAACAACAAAGATGACTATTTAAGAGGCAGTGACTTTATTGGTACCTATGTTGAACAAACAGAGTCTCAAAGATAAAACTTACAGAAATTAGTGTGGAGCTTTTTGAAAAGCTAAAAATAGCTCTGTTTTTAAAACATTTCCAGTTTTAAATTTTTATTCACATGGAATTCAGCTATACCACCCCTAGGCATACACACAAAGGACTCCATATCCCACTAGTGTGACACTTGTTCATCCATGTGCACTGCTGTTCTAGTCACAATAGCTAGGAAATGGAATCAGCCAAGGTGTCTACCAACTTGTAGAGATAATGAAAATGTGGTGCATATCCACAATGGAATTTTAGTCAGATATAAGAAAAATAAAATCAAGAAATTTTCAGGAAAAGGGACAGAACTGGAAAAATATCAATCCTGACCCAGAACAACAAACACTGCATATGCTCACTCTAGGTTCTGAATTTTTAGATTTGTGTGTCTTGATGTCTCTGGTACTTCATGGGGTGGGGGGAGGACAGGGTTTCTCTGTGGCTTTGGAGCCTGTCCTGGAACTAGCTCTTGTAGACCAGGCTGGCCTCAAACTCACAGAGATCCGCCTGCGTCTGCCTCCCAAGTGCTGGGATTAAAGGCGTGCGCCACCACCGCCCAGCCAAAGGTATCTTTATAGGCATTCTCTAGTATTCTTATGATTTCCTCTGGGTACCTGTAGAATCTCTTTGTTTCCCAAAGTTCTTTCCTTCCCAAAGTTCTTTCCTTCAAATGCTATCAAATGCCCTCATGAAGTCGATGTAACAGACATAAGTCTTTTCCAAATTCCTGTCAATATTTAATATTTTGTCATCTCTCTGGTGATGGAGAGGCTGCCAGAGTGTTTCTAGTTATAGCCTATGTTGACAGCATTAGAGTCATTGTTTAGGGTGTTAAAGTATTGTCTCCATCTTTGCTTTACTTCCCCAGGTTCTGTTAATAAATGACCTTGCCCATCTTTAATCATCCAAATCTGAGGAGCATATCTGACAGTTATCAGTCTGATAGCTTCATAGACAAGATGTGTGTTATTATGGAGTCCAGCCTCTTCGACCTCTTTGCATAGACCTTATATATACAGCTCTCTATCCTCCTTTGTTCTTCTTTTGACTGCCCTGCACAGATAGTTGTGGTGTTTTGCTGCCTGCAGATTGCCTCTTTGTTTACTCTTTAGCTTTCTTCTTCCTACCGCCAGGTTGATAGTCTCTACAGTAAGTCATTCTACTGCTGTCATCCTTTTTACATAACCAAGCATCTCCTTTAAATCCTCCTGTATAGCTCTTTTGATTTTCTCCCATTCACTTTCTATATTAGTAAGGGTTGTTTAATGATTTCCTTCATCTTTTTTTCAGTGGTTCTCTTATACTCTCTCCATACAGCTGGGTTCATCAGTTCTTTACGATCGATCTTCCAGTTCGTCTGGCCTGGCATGCTTCTCCTAAGTTTCAGTTAAATGTTGGCCATAACAAGTTGGTCATCTGACCCTAAGTCAGCACTGGGAAATGATTGGCTGTTTTGGATGCTAGATAAGAGTTTCCTGCTGACCAGAATATAGTCAATTTAGCTGTATGTGTATTTATGAGGGATTCCCATGTCCAACATCTTGATGAGTTTAGCCTGCTTGAATTTTGTGCTGGATATGTACAAATCATTTACATAGATGAGGTCAAGCAGTTGTTCCCTTCTATCGTTCCTTTTATCTGAATCCATATGTTCCCATGATACTACACTCCATTCTTTCTCTGGATCCCACTCTTGCACTGAAGTCACCCATAATGATTAGTATGTCATTCTTATGTTCCCTACTGACCTTGTACTGTAGATCTGTGTAGAGACTGTTGATGGCATCCTCTTCTGCCTCTGCTGTTGTTGCTTAAACCTGTATGATAGTTGCTGAATGTATCACTGTCCGAAATCTGACTGACATAATTTTGTCTGTACCAGAGCAGGCCATTTGGGGGCTGAACTGGATAGCTCTAAAGCTACACCTGCTGCATGTTTTCCCTCTTCCCCTGAGTTTATAATCTTGCATCCATTTACTACAAGTTCTTGTGTTCCTGTACAATGGGTTTCTGCCAATCCAATGTTATCCCACCTGAAGTGACTGAGCTCATACAGGAGCAAGCCAGTTCCCCTGACTGTGTTTAGTGTTCTCACGTTCCAGGTCCCTATCGTGGTCTAAAATATCTGACAGACTTTTCTATGAAGCAAGATTTTTGAACGACTGTCCCACCCTGTCTTAGAAAGGTTTAGCAGTCACTCTCTTTTGTGTCCTGCTTGTCCCATTAGGACACCATACAGTCAGCAGTTGAGGCAAGGGCACTTTCATGTCCAATGGCTTACTTCTGCCACAAAGAAAGCAAACTCCATGTGGAGTTTCTTCAATGCACATCCTCTTTTCTGAAGTAGATTGGTGCTACCAGAAACAGACAAGTCTCGTTGTCATAAAAAAAAATCTAAGTTATCAAAACATCTTAAATGCCATATTCTGCAGATCTCTACGATATCTGAAAATGACCTCTCTACCTAAAATTATCTTTTTTGATGCTAAAAACATACCTAATGTGACTACAAGTTAAAATTTGATTAACTACTAACCTGCATTTCCCTATTATCTTAAACAGTTGGCAATTATAATTTTCAAAGACTAGAAATTTGCATTACATTGCTAAATGAGTTGTGTACGTATATCTTGAAAAGAGTAGAAATGTACAGTATGTTCTAAAAAATTAATCTTAAATTTGTATCAATATACAAAGTTTATATACAATTTACAAAATCCAATCCAATGTAAAACATTTAAAACTAATAGTTGCTTTTTAAAATTAGTTTCAATAATCTACCTTTTTATCTCATATCTAAATCCTCCCTTTACAGAGTAGATTCAATAATCTATGCTTTTGTCCTATCATATCTATATTCCCTTTTCCTTTTCAAAACAAGAACCTTGAAATTAACTTCCTTAGTTTAGCTTTTTTCCTGACCATTACCAATAACAACTTGTAATCAACCATCCTAAACAATGAAAAATATCCATAACCCATTGAATGACCAGAAACTACCCCACCCCACCTATTGGGAATGTGGGTGTTGTCTGGGGGGCTACAGTATTTTTAAGGGATCCTAAAAAGAAAAATTTGGGTTAATTGTAAAGTCCTGGGAGAGGTAGCTGTATCATTTTTTGTCTAGTCTCTGGGTAATGGGAAAGTACAGGGCTTGTCTCAAGTCCTGGCGAGAGTAGCCTGTTAGATTGGATTATCTCAGCTAGCCATCTCAAAATTGTACTGAGCAGTTTGTAGTCCAAAGTCAATCTTTAGGTGGTGTTTTCAGCTTAGAGGTGTTATCGCAGTCCTGGAGGAATCACCCTTGTGGGGCCCCATCCTCCTTTTGGAGATTTCAAAGGTAGCTGTTAGGCATGCTCATGGTACACTGCAGAAAACTGATAGAGATTCAAACCCCAAATCACATACAGGAAGGTAGATGAAACCTTTCTAGAATTAGTTAATACTCTACATGACCATTAATATATATATATATATATATATATATATATATATATATATATACACACACACATACATATATATATATACACATACACACATTAATCTTATAAATCTTATACCTTAAGAAAAGCTATTAAAGAGTCAATATAAAACCAAAGGATTATGAGATTAGTAGCAATAAAACAGTCTTAAATTTTTGCTTTTCTTCTGTCCCAAATCAGGTGTCTCTTCTGACATAAGACAGAGATTTTGGATTTCACTTTAATAAGCATGCTTGGGTTTAGAGAAGGAGAGAGGCACACTTCAACTCCAAAGCCAGCTTTAATCTTTAATTGGACTGGGATTACAGAAAGAACACTTGCATTATATGTCTGTTGGGAACAGCAGAAACATACATTTTGGAAGATTTATGAAATTTTAGCATGTTGGAAATGTGATAAACCAATATGCCAATTTACTCTTTTTCTTTAGACATTTTTTCTGGATGATTTGCCCTTTTCCTTCAGATGTCTCACTTGCTCAGTAGTCTTCAGATTCCTTAGCTGGATGTCATCATTCTCCTGAAAGAACAAAAGCAAAACCCTTCTCCAAACCTAATATTGGGGAGATTCTCTCTTGGCAAGTTATATCTGATCAAATGAAAAGCATTTGTTAGTTTTATAGGTTTGTTTAGATTAAATGGCCATAATGTTTGATAAACCATCATCTCTTCTAATTAAGAGGTGTCTTTTGCTCAAATCAAATCTTTATCAATTTTGTTGCTGAACAGGTATCAGTAGTGTGGTGTACATATTTTAGTTTTCCAAATTCTACAAAATGGAACACATCCATCTGCCAGATTTCATTCCTTTGAGTACCCTTTGGGTTACTTCCTGCAGGCAGTGGAGTTTGGTTGTATAAAGAACAAATAGGATGTTTCCTTATAATTTCCTTGGCTTGTTACCACATGATGAAAAACTTTTTAAAGCTTTGCTATTGACATGATTTTCTTCATGAAATTTTAAGGCTGTCAGCACATTTCTAATCAAAAATCATTGATTTCTGTATTACCTTATGCTAGAGGACCTGGCAGACCCACAAGTGATCAGGTGTATGTTATGTATATGGGATGATACCTATTCCTGATTATAAATCTTGTAAAATACCAAAGTCAATTCTGTATCATCTTGTATAAATTCATCAGTTTCAATATGCAAAACAACTCATTCTACATATTGTGGATCAGTATCTATGATGAGAGGTTCTTTAAAATCCTTTAGTACCATGAGAATAGTATATAATTCTGACTTTTAGACAGAATCAAAAGGGCTTTGATCCACTTTACTTAAATTTTCTGATTTGTGGTTACAAATTTTACAAACTTTCCTGATTTATTCACATTAGCATAGAATGTAGGGACTCCAGTTATTGGTGTGTCCCATAAAATGCAATGAAGAATCCAGTTAGTTCTCTTTATAAGTTGAATTCTCTTGCGTTTGGAATAGCTGCTGCTAATTTCTTTTTAAAAAAATTACTGACCTAGACTCTGGAGATTTTTGGAGTAAACTTTGCAGACCTTTGCACTGGTGAAAAAAAAAATTACTGGAAGCTCTTTGCCAGGGTTCACTTTTTCCCCATAATTTGTCAATTTCATCACTATTAAAAGGTAATATAATTTCTGCTGGGTCTATTCCTGCTAATTAAGAAAGTTTTATTTTTCCTTTTAGAATTAACTCAGAGACCTTTTTCCACATAAGTTTTTAATTTTTTACTAGGTATATGTGGCAAAGAGGAGTGTTTAAAGAATAATAAAGAATGCAGTTAAGATTTGGATCCTCACCATCCATGTGTGCCTTCTGTAGTTTCTCTTCAATCAAAGCAAATTTTGTTTAGTTTAAAGTAGGGGCTGGAAAAATGACTAAATGGATAAAGTACTTGCTACCATGCCAGCATGAGAACTGGAGTTTGAATCCCCAACATCTACATAAAAGCCCATTACATGAAGACCAACCTGTAATTCCAGGGCTAGGAAGTGGGAGACAGGCTTTCTGAGGCAAGCTGGCTAGCAAAACTAGCAGAATCAGCAACGTCCAATTTCAGTGAAAAACACTGTCTCAATAAGTGAGGAGCAACCAAAGAAAACACTAGACATCAATCTTTTGCCAACATGCCTATGTCCACAATTATGTACACACAAATACAAGCAAATCACACACACAAGCATAAAAATTCAAACAAATAAATGAGTAAGTGTAACTTAATACCATTATACTTGTACCCAAAGAAAATGCTTAGTTATAAATCTAAAAGACATGTTTAAGATCTGTAATGCAAAGTTTTCATGGATGATATCAAGAAAAATATAAATAAATGGAGAAATATTTCAAGTTTATTCAAAGAATCAGTATAGTTAAGATACCAGCTTTTCCCTATTTGGTTTTTAGAGTTAATAGAATCTCAGTAAAATTCCCAGCAAGATACATGGTGAATAATGACAATTTGATCTTAAAGTTCTATGGAAAGGAAAAAGACATGTAATAGTCAACAAATTACAGAGGAGTGGGAGAAGACAAGGAGTAAGAAGGATGTATAGCTTTAAGGTTACTATAAAAGCCATAATAATCAAGTCAATGGAGAAAAAAACAATAGACAGACAGACAGGAATCTGTAATTAGACCCACACACATACAATCAACTAATCTTTGAAAGGAAAATTAAGACAATTCAATAGAAAAGAAATAGTACTTTCACTAGTGTTAGGACTAGACAACTACATACAATAAAATGGATCAATACAAAAACTTAAATGTCATTCACAAAAATGATCAATTTAAATTGATCAAAAGCCTATATATGAGCCAAATTTTAAAGGATTTAAAATTTTAAAATATTTTAAAAATCTGAGTTCCATCATCATTTTTTAGGAACATCACCAAAAGCATGATCCTTCAAAGAAAGGAAAAGGTGAAATAAAAAGAAGAAAAAAGTACTACACTGGAATTTACTAAAATTAAAAAGACAACCTACATCCTGGATTGTAGAACAAAATAAAGAAAAGGGAGTCTACCATTACAAATTGGTCAAAGGACCTGAAAAAAATCCATTAATTAATTTAAAAACATCATTAATTAAAACAGAAAGGATACTCATTCCAAACATTTATGACTAAAATCCAAAAACCCAGTGATGACAGTACAATGCTAATGAATATGTAATGCAAGAAGCTGGTCTGCTTTGGGTTTGTGTGTGATTCAATATAGCCACCTACAAGAAATATGGCAGCCTTCTACAAATTTAAATATGGCCTAACTGTATGACTCAGTAACTGTGCTGTGAAACTTTTACTAAGACGATTTGGAAATGTGAAACCATACAAAACACCTCTGCACAAATGATTATAGTAACTATATATCTTACTGACCAAAACTTTGAAGCAACCAAGATGGATGGACAAGCTAAGGAACATTCATAAAACAGACTATTCCTTCAAAATAAAAACAAAAAGCCAAGAACAACACAAAAGAGTTGTACATGCACACTGCTGAGTAGAGGCATTGGACACTGTGAAAGGTTTCACACCATAGAACAGCCTGAAAGAAATAGAGACCAAATACACTGGTTATTGGAGGTCATGAGTGTGCATGTGTGAAGAACATGGGGTTATAGCAAGTGAAACTGTTCTTCATAGTGCTACAAGGATGGGCATGAGGCACTGAGCAGATCAACACCCACAGTACTAGACAAGGTACATTCTAAGAGAAACTATGAACTTAAGTTGGTAATAAGTTCAATACTGGACTATCAGTTACAACTACTGTATCTCACTAATACAAAAACTATATACTAAAGGAGCAGCTGTGTGTAACTCAGCAGGTCAGGACAAGTTCACCATGCCTAAAACCCAGTGTTGGATCCCAACTCTTTCTCTCTCTCTCTCTCTCTCTCTCTCTCTCTCTCTCTCTCTCTCTCTCTCTCTCTCTCACACACACACACACACACACACACACACACACACACACACACACCATACACGCACACAAAATACAGGAGAAATTATGACGAGAGAATAGAGGGGGCACATGGAAACTATCTGCTCCATTTTTCTATATACTTAAAACTTCCCTTAAAACTTAAAGTGCAATGCAGTAGAAGAGTAGATGGGAAAAGGAGGGAGAAGAGCAGAAAAAGTAAGAATCACAACAAGAAAGGACTGGAAACTTAATATGATCAAAACACATTATATGAAATGTCATAATGGACCTACTGTTACATATAATATGTTTCAAAAGTAATATATTAAATGACCTAAAGTCTAATAAAAAACGAAAGACTATTTAAGAAAATATTTCAATTACAAAAAATTCAAGATATACTTATAGCTTTTAAGAGCTCAAGGGAAAATGGCATTTAACAATGATAACCCTGCATGAACTAGCAATATAACTTTAAAATGTGACTAACCTTGAGTCAAAAGAAAGCACACCTGCCTCCTGTGCAAAGGCAGGCTAACAATCACCCACTTATTAAGGTTCTGCTGACTCTGTACAACTAGCATATGAAAAAGTTTGATCTTATCTAAAATAATTCTAAGATATTTTTTCCATGGAAAAAAATTATAATTCCAGTCAGAACTCACCATCCCTCCTAAATATATGCATGAGATGAAAACGATACACCATGATGACATCAGTCTCTTTAACTTTGTTTGACAAGCCAGGCATTCAGTAGGAAGTAAGAGAAAAGGACAAGCTGAGGGTACCTTGTGAATGGCAGGGACAGGCTCCAATTGCATGGAATATGTATATCTACTAAAGCATCCATATCAGTCTGTTCAGACTCTATAAGAAGATGCTACATGTTGTTGGTTGTTTTTTCTCTTTGTTATTTGCTCTTGGAGTGGGGGGCGCTCGTCAACAAGCTCCCAAATAAATCATACACAGAGGCTTATTCTTTCTTATAAATGTCCAGCCTTAGCTTGGCTTATTTCTAGCCAGCTTTTCTTAACTTATACCATCTAACTTTTGCCTCTGAGCTTTTACTTTTCTCTTACTTCTGTATATCTTGCTTTTACCCTTACTCTGTGGCTGGCTGTGTGGCTGCATAGCTGGCTCTAACATCCTCCTCTCCTCTGCTTCTCATTCCTTGATCTCCTTTCTTTCTTTCTTTCTTTCTCCCCTCCTTTTTTCTCTCTGCCTGCCAGCCCACCTATCCTTTCTCTTGCCTTGCTATTGGTCATTCAGCTTTTTATTAGACCAATCAGGTATTTTAGGCAGGCAAAATAACACAGTTTCACAGAGTTAAATAAAAGCAACATAAAAGATGCATCTTTGCATCATTAAATAAATGTTCCACAGCATAAACAAATGTAATACATCTTAAAATAATATTCTGCAACAGCTACATACCAGGTAGATTGTCAATAATTACCTACTTCTCAGCATTCTCAAAGATGGTAAGTCCAAGATCTAAGAGTGGACAAACTCAGCATGAGGGACAGCTTCCTGATTCTCACTGTGCCATCATGTGGTGAGAGGGCCTCTTTTGGACCCTTTCCTTTCCTTAAGATTCGTATTCTTATGCATACATTTTACACTCCCAAGACTCAAACACCTCCCAAGGCACCACTTCCTAATACATGCTCTTGTGGGTTAGAATTACATCATGAGAATTTGGGGAAGCCATAAACACTCAAGATAACAAAGAATCTATCACTTGAGTTATATATGACTAATCTTCTTGACCACACTGAAACATGTAGAAGACATGTGTTAGAAGACAGAGGCCATCACTGACTTATTTTCATATTAAGCAGAGAAAGCCTCAGAAAATACTGAACAGAACTAGAAAACTTCAAAAGTATTAATGGTAAATAACTAATGAACTCTAAAACTATTTTTTTAAATAAAGCTAAAATTTCACAGAAGCATATCCAAATGAATAACTTGTATTGTTTTTATTTTAAAGGGTAAGATTATGGTTTGGAGAAGAAGTCAAAGGGCCAATCAAGAAACTAAATAGATGGATGAAACTAAGTGAACCAATTTTTTTAGAAAATTCTGGAACAAGAGCAGAATTTTTTAAAGTTTATAGCTATTAATTTCATTAAGCCAAAGCACTTCTTCCTCTGAAGTAGGGAGGGGGTGTTGATTACCCAAAAGGAAAAATGAAAAAGATTGAAAGAAATTTGAGAAAGCTATTCTAATGACCTCAATTGCTTATAAACTCTACCTCATGAGATAAAACATCTGCTGAAAAGCAGACTAGAAGTAAATTGATGGGGGAGGGAGGTAGTAACAGGAGGAAATTCTAACCATCACTCAGAGAGTGGCTGGGACTTGGGAGGTGGCACAAGTGTCTGTAAGCAGCATGATCACAGCAAAGAAAAGAAAGAGGACAGTGTCACTCATCCTGAAAGGAACATTAATGCTCAGTAGAAGTTCCTTCTATTGCTGCTATGGATGTCATTGTTTGTGTTCTTCCCCCCTTGAATAAAACCATCACACTTCACATAACAAGAGAAAGCAACTTTCTCCCACCAAAACAACAGATCAACTATGTTGAAAATTCCATAGTCATATAATCATAAATTAATCAAAATCCTCCTTTGCTCCAGAACCCTTTTGCTTACAGAGCACAGCAATCTGACATGAACCCGAGTCCCTACTAACACCTCATAAATTCATGGCAAAGGGTGCTCCTGCTCAGGAATGCTACATGTCGCTCCTGTTGTCTCTAGCATCTCTAATCATACTGATTATTCATTCTGCTCACAAATCAAGGATATACACAGAGACAAAGAAATGAGCCCCAGATTCCAAAAGAGCAGCATGTTGAAACTCAACAGCAGCACAGGAGCAAAATTAAGCTTGTTTCCTCCTCACTCAATATCCCTGGAAATAAACTAAATTAATCAGAGGTATCAATGTACCAAAGCAACAACTCATGGAAGATGGGGAACACAAAAACCTTGTGGTAGACTATGGCTTTAACCTGGGAGGGTATAAGAAAAGAAAGAGGATGGGGGGAATAAGAAAGAAAGAGCAGGGAGGGGAGAAAAGAAAGAAATAGGGTTAACTTGTGTATGGGCAGATGGATTTTTTAAGTACTTTTCTTTTCCACAGGGAAATATCAATAGCCTTTTAAGCACTCTCACATTGAAATGTGTATTCTGACAGTCATGTCAGAGCCTGGATAAAAGCCTTTTCATGGAAATCATTAAAAAGAAAAGATCCAGACAAGAGGCCTGTTTTTGTCCAGGAATGAGAGTGGAAAAGAATAACCTCAGCTTTAAAAGATGGAAGTACCTTTCATACTGACGGGACAGATGAAACAACTGCCATCTCTCCACTTCCCACACCCAAGCACCTAAATTTTCAGCCAACTGCTGCCTAAATACCTTTGCAAATAGCAAAGGAACACTGAGGGTAGGATTTAGAGTGAGGAAGAGAACACCACCAAGAACAGTCATTTGTGATTCAGAGCAAAGAGAATAAAGCTGCCCCAGAAGGAGTCTAAGAAAGCTGCCCCTCCTGGGATCCCCACTCCCCACGTGTCCACACAGTCCCACAGCTCTCAGCTCAAAACTGATGAATCATTTCACCAGGTGCTGTTGGCCTATCTGTTAGTGAGAAATAACAGCCATTCCTTGCCTCAATATCATTTCCTTACTTCCCACTGCTAAATGCTCTGTTGCCCATGAACAGATACTGAGGCAGTGACTTACTCTCCCTAGGAAACTGGAAGGTGAGCCAGCCAGTCTGGAAGGTCACTTTATATCTTGGCTCAAACCCTAGGCACTCTGCAAAAGATGTTTTCTGTTCCTGAAAGACCACAGAGATACTGATATTTCCCTCCCTAAAGTTAACAACTTTTCAAGGTCTTGCCCACCTGCTACATTCCCAACATGCACTCTCTTCTATTTAGTGTCAGGCCTGATCTGTTAGAATGCTTTCATTTATATATATTCCATCAAAAATCATCTATAAATGATTATTAACTGTGCCAAGAAAAAAACTTTCATTTATTAGTCCCTGGTCACTTGATGCTGATGAAAGTTGCTGTCACAATGATATTCTAAGAGTTTCCAAATGATTTACTGCCTTTAACCACCTTATGAAGAAGGGTAACACAAAATCCAAAGCTGGTGTCATTGAAATAAATCTCAGAAAGTCTAAAGGTTCTCTCTGAAAGCTGGTGTTAGTCATAATGTGAATCCCATTGGGGGCAGAAGGGGGGTAGTAAGTACTATGAATAAACCATGATTTCAGATCCTCAAAGACACTTTGAAAAAACTTCACTCTTAAAATTAGGAAAATCCAGTGTGCCTGAACTAATGGGAGCGCACCAATCCATCTGGACTGGGACTGAATGAGCATATGATCAAACCAGACTCTCTGAATGTGGTGGCGAATGGGGGCGGACGGAGAAGCCATCAACAATGACACCAGGACCTATCTCTTCTGCATGTATTATCTTTTTGGGAAGCCAGTCTTTTTGGATGCACTCCTTCCTAGGCCAGGAGGGGGGGGTGGGCATTGGACTTCCAACAGGGCAGGGCACCATGCCCTCTTTTAAGGAAGAAGGGGGAGGGAGGAGGAGTGGGGGGTAGTGGGAGGGGACCGGGAGAAGGGGAAGAAATGTAAAAATTTTATTTATTTAATTATGTTTTTGAATGGAAAAAATAAAAGAATACGAAAAAAAATTGGGAAAATCCTTGAATCCTTCCAAGTCCTTCAAAACACTGCAAATAAGAATACCACAGCAATAATGATGACGAAAACTATACCTAGACTTTGTGCACCCAGCACGATAATCTGAATTATTTGAATTAAGTCTCAAGTTTCTCTATAAGGGAAATACTTTTGTTATTTCCAATTTAGAGAAGGGGAAATTAACATGTAAAAATATATATTAAGTCACCACAGGCTACAAATCCCAGAGCTACAGACCAAGATCTAAACAAATATTAATGAAAGTGGCCACACCTTAATCTGTGCAATTACACTTTCATGATCTTACTTAAGCCTTTCTTACTGATAAAACCCAGACCATCCTATATTAAAATCAATGAATTCTGATGTGTATGTATTGGGAGGGGGTGTTGAGTGTGTGTGCATTTGTGCCTGTGTGTTGAGAACATGTTGTCTAGCTGGGTATCAAAGTCCTGGGATCAAGTGATCCTTAAACCGCAGCTTCCCAAGTGTCAGGACTATAGGTGTGTGCCAAAAACTGAAAAAAATATTTAAAACAATCTTGGATAGATGTCCCTAGTTAATACATTTCCTAAAAAGGCCATCTTTCTATAAATTACTCAGAATTGTTTACTATAATTTACTCATTATTTCCCATTTCTGAAGAACATCATTAAACAGAACGCTCTCACTTACCTATTCTATAATAAACACAAAACATAAGCATCTTTTATGCACCGATGAATCCCATAAGACTTGAAGGAAAACACACCTGTAAAGGTTATAGTTAAGACTCTCCAGATTACACAGAGGAACACTAGACACACTGGAGGACTCAAAACTTCTAGACAAGTCCCTGCCCATTCTCACCTTCCATAAACATCCTCTCAATATAAAAGAAAAGTATTTTATACAATTTTGCAAATACAGATATCTCATAACAACCAGTCTCAAAGATAATGGAAGCCAAAACACCTTTTTTGCATTTTAGGGTCAGAAAACACCAATAGCATGAAGAGACCTTTTGTTTACTGAGTATGAAAAAAACATTCCTGTAGTATTCCAAAAAAGACAAACCACCCATGTATGAATGTTTCACACTACAAGCAAATGACTCTCAGGAAGGCTGGTTCATATCTTCTCAAACTCCTTCCTGGGGCTACTGCTATAGTGGTATAGCTCCTGAGTGGTAACAGTGGCAAAAGCAAGGCCTTTGGTTCAATCCTCAATGCTTCTCAATCAATCAACGATCTATGCATAAATACATTTAAAAGTTTCTAGTATCTTTGGTTCTCATAAAAAATTAAAAGATAGTTAAAGAAAATGTTGATGTGAAGAAAAGTCATTATAACTGATTTAGTTTCATAACTATACTTCATATAAACCCAACATCACTAAAGATAACAATCTTGATACCGATTGCCTATATTGGATATATGAATAATAAGTCATAACCTCTTTCATCTTTATTAAAAGACTTCATCTAAAAACTGAAACCACAAAACCTTATTTACCATACATGCACTGCCCTCTACAGGTCATCAGATGGATAAATCTAAGAGTAAAAGAGGTTCCTCAAAAAGATTTTCATATTCTGCAGTAATGCCAATAATGATTATTGTCATTTTCAACCTAAAAATATTCAAACAAGGATGGCACAATGGCAGGAACAGGGACCAGAAATCACTGGCCCTGATAATTAAAAGAAATCTTGATTCTTTAGTTTTCAACAGTAACCTAGCTAGCTTTACCTGCTACATTTAACGTCACTCTCCTCAAAATCATAATATGTGCAAATAAGTATTAAGAATGGCAATGTCAGTATGTAATATTTTTTAAAACTACTACTACTACAATAACATCAGAAAATAAATGTTTAACAGGAGACAGAGTGGTGCTTCTCAAGATAAATCCATCTAATTACTAATCGAGCCATTCGAAACTAAATATGTATATGTGTTCATGGCTAGTATAACATATTACCTCACTCTGTTCAAAGAGAGAGACCAAAAGCAATAATAACTCAGGAGTAATGAGCACTCCTAGAAGACAGATCATGGGTTCTAAATATTTGCCAGTAATATAGTTTACTACATAGGATAAGAAATTGCTGTTTCCTAGGTATAGACAAGAAACTAAAAAGCATGCTTTAAGTATTTAAAGGTATCGGAAATTGAGAAAACGGTTCAAAAAAAATAAAAGATAGGTGTCTTAGCTAGGTTCCTTTTGTTATGATAAAAACACCAAATAAAAGCAACTTGGTAAGGAAAGGGTTTGTTTTAGTTTACAGGTTACCGTCCACTATCCACTATTAGGAAAACCTAAACAGGAGTGGAACACAAGGCAGAATCTTGACGTAGAAACTACTGAGCGAAGGTGTTTACTGGTTTGCTTTCAATGACTTGGTCAGATTGATTTCTTACATAACCTAGGACCACCTACTGAGGTTCAGTAGGGCCCACAGTATGCTGCACACACATGCCGCACGCACACACACGGGGGATGGGGGAAGCAAAACTCAGATCCAAGAAAATAAATATAAATCTTTTTCAAAATATTAATACAGAATATACAATCCTATTCATCTCCAGGGGATGTGGAGAGGAAGTAGGGACATAATAAACATGAAGCAAGGCAGAAGGCTGCACAGCTACTAATTGATGCCTATCTGTATAGTAAAGCAAAGATGCTTAATTTTTCTTTTATCATTTATAAATGCTAGTTACTTGAATGTATAAAGTATATTATCATAAATGAAAAATACAATATTTTTGTTTCAAGACAGGTTTCCCTGTGTAACAGTCCTAGCTGTCCTGGAACTAGCTCTTGTAGACCAGGCTGGATTCGAACTCACAGGGATTCACCTGCTTCTGCCTCCTGAGTGCTGGGATTAAAGGCATGCGCCACCACCGCCTGGCAAAAAATACAAATATTCAAACTACATCTAACAGTTCCTCTGTAATAATGGTACTGGTGTTATTAATAAATACATGTATTTATACATCATTTTGATATATAATTCATTTATACATTTTGATGTATAAGTAGTACATGATGAAATACAAGCATGAAAGTTGCAATAATTATTAAACTGCTAAGAATCTTATTCTGAGTGATAAAGTGATAAATGTATAATGATACACATTTCTTCATTATGCTTTTAGCATTTTCCAAGTTTTATAAAATTAAAATATATTACTTTTATAATCAAAGAGTTAGAACCATAAAATTAAAAATAGAAACAACTCAAGGCAAACGTTTGGAAAATTTCTGGTGTTATTGTTTGGAACTGATTCTAATAAACAGACATGGTTATAATTTTAAAAATAACAATACTTTTATGTTTTACATAAGTAAAGTTCCAATAATGCACCCTTTGGGTCACTTTATAAAAACAGTAGAATATTGAAATGGTCACAGCATTCCCAGTCCAAGAGCCTCATCAAAAATAAAAAGATGTGGGTAACAAAATATTTCAAATATCATCAGTAAAAATATGTATAGAAAATATTCTCAGCTTTTACTTCTGTTGATGACAAACCAAAACCATATGAGCCAAAACCCATGTGATGGAAATGATAACTAACTGTCTACAGATGTTACCTAACATAAGCCACTTCCCAAAGGTCAACAGACAGGTAGGTCACTTAGACAATCAAGCCATTCTCAAGGGACAGAAGGTAAAGCTGAGGACTCTACCCTCTCTTCCTTCTCTTTATCACCAGTGTACTACTACTCTCACATCTGGGGAAGGACCAAAAACACTCAAGTAACACAGGCATCTGTTACTTTAGAAAAATCAACCCTAAAAAAATAAGTGAAGTGTAAGTAATAAGGAGAAACATGCAAATATAACACAGTCAACTGTGGGTAAAAGTAAACTTAATGACTTACACTAAAACCTACTACTAAAACATAGAAAGGTCAGTTGATTCCTCACACTTGCTGGGGGTTTTACAAGCATTTCCATAGCAGCTGATTTTGCTATCAATGCCTGTAATTTCAATAATGCCCATATAACCATCATCTTTAAGATGAAAGTTCTCAATTTATTAAAACAGAAAAAAATACATCTAAATTTACCAAAATCTATGGCATCAGTGAATCTTCATCATTAAACCAAGAGGAATGAAGAGGACATGTAAAACACGTGTGATCAAGGACAACTGCAGAAGCTATGGCTAACACTGAATGGTAAGGGCAAGGACATCATTACAGATCATCCCTTGATACAGGTACTATATCTACCATTTCATCATAAGAAGGCTGAGAATCAAGGTATTTTGAGAAGATATGCCCTAATCACATAATTCTTATAGAAAAAGATGTTATGATTATTCTGTTATAATTATGATGCTGTTGCAGTTCTTGTTTATTTGCTTATTTATCTTTAGTTTTTCTGTGACTAGGTTTTGTTTACTGTTTAGCCCTGGTTAGCCTAGTATTTACTATATAGCCCAGGCTGGCCTCAATTTACAGCAATCTTCCCCACATTGCCTTCTAAATGCTGGAACTGTAAGCAATGTAAGCAATTTTATCATAAGTATGGATGCATAAAAAGAACAGTATACACCGTGCTCAATACTCCTCAGTTTTAGGTCTTAACAGCGGTCTTGAATTTGTCCCTCACTGTGTACCTACACAATTCTTCACAAGCCAATGATAGCAAACTGCTGGGACTTGTACATCTTCTCTATTAGACATATTCACACATGTCAATACATTTCACTATGAATAAAAATGGAAATGACAGTAAATAAAAATGATTTAATATGGTAGAAATCTACTTCATATTCACTAAAAGAACAGCTATAAAGAACTTTTTTTCTTATCTACAAATTTAGTGACCACAGGCATATTGGTTATTTTACATCAACTGACATAAAGTAGAGTCACCTGGGAAGACAGAATTAAGGAACTGGCACCATCAGATTGGCCTGTAGGACATTTTCTAGATTAATGACTGATGTGGGAGGGCACTAGGTAGTGTGGACAGTGCCATCTCCCTGTGTTCTATTCAAAAAAAAATTGAATAGGCCAAGAAGTGAAGCCAGTAAACAGCATTTCTCTATGAATTCTGCTTCAGTTCCTGCCTCAAAGTTCCTGCTCTGATTTTTCTCAGTGATGAACTATAACTTGAAAAGTATAAGCCATATAAACTTTTCATCCCTAAAATTAGTTTTGGTCAGTGTTTTATAACAGCATCAGAAAGAAAACTAGGACAAGGGCTAATCTAATCATTTATATTATCCTGATCAATATAATAAAGAAATTACTGGGATTAACAGTCCATGCAACGTACATGGAACATTAGAGGATTTGTGTAATGAATGTGTAAAGTTCAGGATAGGGGAGACCCCAATGCCAAAAGCAACAAAATACAGAGGCTGAAAAAATGAAGTACATATTGTTCAAACAAATCCAAAAAGTTGGAAAGCACAGAATTTGGCAGAACATGTTAGGAATATTATTAGACTACAAGAATAAAAAGTCTTGATGTGATGCAGAGGTAGGAAATTAACAAAAGAGCAACAGCAAAAACTGTTCTGTTTACAAAATAGAATGAATCACCAGAAAACATAGGCTAAATCATTCCCAGGAGATTTTTTTAAGATAAAATGCTGAGGCTATAGTCCAGTACTGAAACACTTGCCTAGCATGTGTGAGCCTGTGGGGTCAATCTCTAGTACTGTTTCCCCACCCTCAAGAAAAGGAAAAGGACCCAAGAAATAAAGATCAGTCAGGACAAGGTGTTCATAAGATCACCATCAGATGCATGGTGGAGAAAACACACATTGTGAACAAAGGTTATCTATCAAAACAGAAAACTGCCTATGCTCCTCTCGTAGCAAGCAGCTCCTGCTTGTCCTGAACCTGCAGAAGGGAGCAGCTCCTGCAGAGCCCTGAATGCTGACCAGGCACTCTTGAGCACTTCTAGCTCAGGGAGCCACCCCACCTAGCACTGTATCTACCTTTTACTTTCACTTCACCTTTGAATAAAATCATTTGCTATTGTGTGTGCTTCTTCAATTCTTTGAAAAAGACACTAAGAACATAGAAACACCTGATCCAGAGATCACTAGCAATAGTAATACCCAAATTGATTGTTTGTTCTGAAAAGAAAAAAGAAAAAATATATATAGACATATAATCTTCTTTTGATATATATCAAGCAGAAGAAAAAATATGAGAAAACTGATAGGAGAGAGAGAGAGAAAAATTTTAGAACACCAAAAATAGAAAATAAAAAGGAACACAAAGAAGGAATTAGGAAGGGAACCACAGTGCGGTTTCTACAGCTAATGACTTCAGAAAGCACTGAGGCCACAGACACTAGATACCAGAAGGCCTGATGTGAACTGAGCAATGGACACCCTTGGACAGAAGTGCAAATATCTGGAATGCTAGTTCCAGGTGCTTGGAAGCTACTGTTACTGGGGAGAGAAAAACAGACCTTTGCACTGCCATTCCAATGACTATGTGGATAACAAACTTGAAGGAAAAAGCAAAGGGCTAGGAGATTATCAGCCCACACCTCAGACGCAGAGGGCTTAAACTGGGGCATCTAAAGTAGAGATGGATAGGAACAGATTTAAAGTATCTTCAAGGTGGATATTCCACAAACCTGCAAAACCTGACAGGCATTTCCATGATCTAGCAATGTGGATTTGGGCAATATAATTTCTTAGTACCTCCAGTTCTTCAAAAATAAAACAGGAAAAACCTATCAGTAACCACCTGAAAGACATGCTGTAAGAATTAAGTGAGTCAACACATGTAAAGAGTTCAAAATAGTAGCAGCCATTTCTGAACATCTGCTTGTCAGCTACGCAGAGAGGCAGCAATACAATCACATTGATGGTTATGATGATGAAATGCATATGAAAATGAGGGAGAGAGCAAGTCAAAAACAATTCCTGGGGCCTTAACTTGAAAGACTGTATAATGCAGCTACTAACTGAAAAAGGCTGAGTGTCACTCTAAGCAACACCCAATAGAAGTTGTACTGTCGACAATCAGAATAAGGGAGTAGAACTGGACAGAGGGCACAGAAAACCACAGACAAGTCAATAAACACAGGTAGTGGCTAAAATCCTAAAATTTTTATGTTTCTCCAAGCAGAAAATTTCAAGTAGAAACAAAAATAATGCTCAAGGACAGAGCTTAGACATTAGAAACAAAACAAAGCAATTCTAAAGTTCTTTGAGTAGAGTTGTTTTAGGAAAATAAAATTCACCACCAAATTTCCCAGAACAGTTGGCTATAGAATACCTTGAAGTACTAAAAATTCATTAATATTAGGAAAAACTGATAAAGGCAATGAAAAGGAAAACCAGGACACCCAGCAGCTATGTACAGAGAAAGAAGAATAACAAGAAGAACGTAACACAAGCTGAGAGCTCCATGGCACAATGCTGATATGAGGAAGAAAAGGGACGGGAAGTTGAAGGTGATAAAGGAAGACCACTTCTATCCATAATGATTTCCATTCAACTTCCCAGACCCTTCCGCAGACATCTTTTTGGTCCTTCCAACTTTCCTCCTCAGTATGGGCCAGAATGCTTCATCTCCCCAAGATAGACAGAGCCAATCTGGAGCAGCAATGTAAAGAGACAGAGTAACACATCACATGCAGAGTTCTTAAACACTTAAATCATATTGTACAACTAACCAAAAATGAAACAACTAGGGTCCAACCACTCATTCAAGAATTTAAAACGTCATTTAAGAGCTAAAACAAATATATAAAGAAATAAGTTACAATTAGAAGCTCCTACCAAGACTCTACTGATGTAGAGAAGACTGACTACAGGTTAGAGTAACTCATAGAAAAACTAGGCACAATCAATCACTAGCTTTCTGATCATATATCTGAGCCTGACTTTAAATGTAGCTAATAATATCCACATCAGGACCAAGTGAGAGGGCACATATAAAGCATAAGATTAACATTTTTTTTTAACGAAAAAGGGTTTCTCTGTAGCTTTGGAGCCTGTCCTGGAACTCACTCTATAGACCAGACTGGCCTCGACTCACAGAGATCCACCTGCCTCTGCCTCCGAGTGCTGGGATTAAAGGCATGTGCCACCACCGCCCAGCTTAATGTTAAGATTTTAAAGGGCTAAATAATGTAAAATAAAGTAGACTGCACTTCCCCCATTCCTCCAACTAAGCAGAGTTAAAAATCCTGCACATTATAAATAAATCAGATTTAAGAAAATTCTGAAAGGGAGAAGTAAATCCAGAGATGGGCTAAGGCCATGGAAAAGCAAGGAACACAGCAAGGATTTCCTTTCTTCTTTTGTGGTTTTTTTTTGTTTTTTTTATTATGTTTTGTTTTGTTTTTGCTTGTTTGCCTCATGTATCCAAAAGCAGATGCAAAAGAAGCCAATAGGCAGGAAAAGACAACAGGGTGCAGGAAAAAACTCCTCTGAGCCAAAGGCTAGGAAAGAAGCAACCTACTAAGACAAGCTTTTGACTGAATTGCCAAATACCACGCAGTTCACCTTGTTTCCTTTAGAAAAGGCTAAGCACTGTGCTGCTGAGGCAGTACTGAGGGCCTTCACCAAGGAAGGCTGGGGGGGGGTAATAAAGGGGTGATACATGAGGGTCCAGAATGAAGTAGAAAAGAGATGATGACAGACAAACAAACAGTCACAAAGACACTCACACACCAACACACATACAAACTATGGTGCTGACAGAAGAGGGCTAGCAAGAAAGTGAACCATTCATCACCATCCAGTAGTAACCAAAGCATCCTCCCTACAGTGTCTGTAGAGGCTGCATAAGGGCAGAGAGAAGATGCTCTCCCTCTCCAGGTAAAGGAATGTCAGGAAAGCATGGTGGGGAACACACAGGTATCCCATGTTACAAGGTCACACAAACTCCAAGTACAAAAGTAGAATTTGATACAATGTCTCATATAGAATTCACCCTCCTGTACTGATCAGTGACAAAAGCCGGGTAATCCATATCTCCTTACCAATACTGAAAAGTGAATAAAGTTATTATTTTTCCTTTAAGAAGAAGAAACATAAAAAGACTTTCAAAGTTGTTTTCCATTTATTTACTCATAAAATTCCAAATGAGACTGAGACAGTCTTTTTAATCTGCCTGTGACTCCACAGTCAGTGGATGACAGCACTGCAGCACCCATGGCAGTCAATCATCTCTTACACAGAGTCTCTGCCAGACTCTGAGATGGACCAGCCCCCTTCTGTATGTGAGAAGAGCAAGGAAACATCAGTTTCTTGTTTCCCTATTGTCCTTCTTCCAGCAGCTCCTGCAAAACGCTCCCATGTAACACATCTTGAAACAAAACTCCCTTTCCTCCCAAATTTGCTAACATATGCCAAGCAAAGCTCCAGGCTATACCAATTGCTTCCAAATTCCTACACTCTGTTCAAGATCCCAAATGTCATGCACTCCATGGAGACTGTTAGTGTTCTTCTGAATTCTAGAGTATACTCCATTCTTCTGTGGTTATAAGACCACCACAGGTGACCCATCACAGACCTAGCTTAGGAACAGTTTCACCTCCAACTCACATTTGGTCACCATTTACACTGAGGGTTTTGAACTGAATTTACTGTGGTTTTAATAAAACTGTAACATTTCCATGGTTTCAAAGATACTAACAGTCTCTATACTGGTTGTCCTTCAAAGTTTCTATAAACTGACCCTGCCTTCTCTTTTACCCTCACTTAGATTTGAATAGTAGCCCTTCCTTTTCCACATTAGAGCTACTGCAGAAAGCAATAATTTAAAGCAAGATTCCCATCTTCCAGAAAATTACACTCAACCTATTCAAAAGTAACAATAAAATCTAAAACATTTTTACATGAAATATATGAAGAGATGAAACATAAACCCATTCTAATTACTTCTTGTGAGTACACTCACATTCAGCAATATAAATGAATGGCACTTTCAGCCTCCATTTGGCTGCATTTGTAACAAGGGAACAGAGACAATAAGACAGCTCAGCAAGTAAAAGCACTTACCATCAACTCTGACAACCCTAGGACCAGTTCAATCCCCAGGACCCACATGGTAGAGAGAGAACTGACTCCTGCAAACTCCTGACCTCCATATGTTCTCTGTAGCACACAGTCATCACTCTCTCTCTCTCATTCTCTCTCTCTCTCTCTCTCTCTCTCTCTCTCTCTCTCTCTCTCTCTCTCTCTCTCTCTCTCACACACACACACACACACACACATAAAGGATGGATGGATGGATGGATGGATGGATGGATGGATGGATGGGTGGGTGGGTGGGTGGGTGGGTGGGTGGATGGATAGATAGATAGATAGATGCAATAAAGCAGAGAAAATAAAAATGAAACAGCTAACAAAAAACATCTAGAACCGCCCAAAATCTTAGAACTTATCTTACAATAATACCTGACATTAACTCCCAGATCTAAATTGAGGAATTTTTTAAAGCTTTGTCCAAAGATATAAGATCCAAATTTAGATGACTTAAATCTTAAATAAACTATCAGACAAGATGATGGTGGATCCTCTTCAAACTGTGTGATGCTTCAAATTCTCATCAGCCTCTTCCTAACCACTCCACCCACAGTGCTCTCCTGGCTTTGATCATTTTCACTAGTGCCTGTGTGAGAGGCTGCCTAAACACGACCATGTACATTTCTGTGAGTAACAGCTGTGCTGTCCCAAGTAGTTTGAAGTAATTAAACAACTCACAACACTGATATCTGTAGCATCTAAAAGAAATGATGTGTTCTATTAAACATTTTCAAGTATGAGAGGAAATGCTTTTCCCTTCACAATATCCATAGATCTACTCGAATGGGGGGGGGGAAGCTATGTTATTTTTAGATTATTCTCAAACATACCTTTTTTATTTTTAAAACAATCTTATTTTACATACCAATCCCAATTCCCTCTCCCTTCCATCCTCCCATTCCCCTATCTTCTCCCCACCCCACCCCCATCCACTCACTCCTCAGAGAGGGGGAGGCCTCCCATGGGGAGTCAACAAAGTCAGTCATATCACTTGAGGCAGGACCTAGTGCCCCCCCACACGCATGCATCTAGGCTGAGCAAGGTATTCCTCCATAGGGAATGGGGTCCAGAGAGCCAGTTCATGCAATAGGGATAGATGCTGGTTCCATTGCTAGTGGCCCCATAAACTGCCCAAGCCACACAACTGCCACGCACATTCAGAGGGCCTAGTTTGGTCTCAGGTAGGTTCCCCAACTGTCAATTCAGAGTCAGTGAGCTCCCACTAGCTCGGGTCAGCTGTTTCTGTGGGTTTCCCTATCATGGTCTTGGCTCCTTTGCTCTTAATATCACTCCTCCCTCTCTATGACTGGACTCCAGGAGTTCAACCCAGTGCTCAGCTGTGGCTCTCTGCATCTGCTCCTGTCAGTTACTGGATAAAGGTTCTATGATGACAATTAAGGTAGTCATCAGTCTGATTATAGGGAAGGGCATTTTAGGTACCCTTTCCACTATTGCTTAGATTCTTAGATGGGATTATACTTGTGGATTTCTGGGAATTTTCCTAGTGTCTGGTTTCTTGCTAACCCCAAAATGGCTATCAATCTAATACATACTCAAACTTATGCCATGGGCAAAAGGTAGAACCCTGTAGGAGATGACCTTACTGAAGATGCTTCTGGTCTCTGCATCATTAGATTGCTGTTAAAGTCAAGTGAGTCTAATTCCTCGCTATCGAAGTTGAGTACCATGAGGGGGTAGGCTGGAGGCAAATTTATATAACAGAGTAGTATCAGAGGAATACCAATGGTTTGTAGAAGGAGAGATTGCTTTCAGAGGGACTGTGAGACAGTGGAACAGAACTTATACAGACTTTAGTGAGCAAAATTGGCAACCAGTATTAGCTATTCAGATTGCTACTCTGCATCCAAAACTGTTCCTCTCTTCTTAGCTTCTCAGGTTACCAAAGGCCCTGAAACAGATGTGACCTCTTTCCCAGTACCACAATACATACTGTTCCCTCCTATGAAATCACCTACCATTCAACATCAGAGTTTCTGCAATAAAGCAACCAGTACTCCACTCACAGAAATAACTCCTGGAATAGAAAAGTGTTTTGGATGGTATCAACTTCAAGTAGGAAGCATTATGTTTTCATATTTGAAGGGAAAAACATCAGTAGTGTTTCTAATGTATAGTCTTGGCTGCTTCACCTTAAGTCAACTGTCACCTCTCCGCATTCAGAGGTCTTATTCTATGGAGACCAAGCAATCTCTCTAGAGAAAAGACGATATAGTCCAACCATGGCAGATTAATCCCTGATACTTGGAAAATACCAAAGTAGGAAAATTTCTTCAAAAGAAATACTAAATTTAGAATATGCCAAATTTATGTAGCTCCTTTATATCACATATGCCTCATTTTACAGTTTATGAATTCTCACAGAACGCGTGTTTTATCCAGTTTTAATAAGAGGATATAAAAGACATCTGGAATAAAGGACTAGATTTAAAGGCCATTCTAGGAAAACAACCTAATATTAGCAAATTTTTAGAAACTTACTACACTAATGTATTTGGATAAGTTTTAATTAGTTTAAAACTAACCCTTTACAATACTAGGTGTTATGAGGATTATATAACAGATGTTACATTAAAGATTATTTGTTACAGACTACTTAAGCCCTCACCCTCAAATCCGTTCTGAAGTTCTCCTGCTGACTGAATTCTAGAAGATATACTACTCATGAGAAAGCTCTCACTCTCTCTTCTGCCACATGAGGGAAGAATGAGATATTAGTCCATAGCCCAGAAGCATGAACACACCCAACCATGCTGTCACCTTGACCCCAAATGTCCAGCTTCCAGAGCTGTGGAAAATGCACAATGGATGTTCACAATGCACCCAGTCCAATCTGACACAGCATCCCAGAGTGCTCAAAAATTATTGCTTTTATAACTATAAATCCGGTGTAGTGGCACATACCTTTAATGCTAGTCCTCAAGAGGCAGAGGCAAGGGATCTCTATGAATTCAAGGCCAGTTTGGTCTACATAATGAGGTTCAAGACAGCCAGAGCTACATAGTGAGACTCTATCTCGGGGGAGGGAGAGGATTATTATACTTCCTTCTTGTGTCCTGATAGTTCTCCAATTTGAAGGCCTCTTGGTACCAAAATACTACAGTTCTTATCCTTTCTTAACCCTTTCAAATATAAAGCAATACTGAAATTCTATTTTCTAGGTTAAAAACAATTTAAGTATGATATGATGCCTTTCTCTAAAGACATTCTGCCTTGTGTATTCTATGAAACACAGGCATCCAAAGTTGAGTAGACATTCTTTTTTTGTGTGTGTGGTTTTTCGAGACAGGGTTTCTTTGTAGCGTTGGAGACTGTCCTGGAACTAGCTCTTGTAGACCAGGCTGGCCTCGAACTCACAGAGATCTGTCTGCCTCTGCTTCCCAAGTGCTGGGATTAAAGGCGTGCGCCACCACCGCCCAGCTAGTGAACATTCTTAATGCATTCCAAGAACAAAACAGAACTGGTACCTCCTCATACAGGAGGCAACACTGAGCTACGTAGCCTGGGTTGTGAATGAGCATAGGGAACCTGTCTTCCCTTCTCATGTCTACTGTTCCTTTTTTTGTAATTTTTCTGTTTGTTTATTTTTCCAAGACAGTTTCTTTGTGCAGCCCTGGCTGTCCTGCAACTCACTCTGTAGACCAGACTGGTCACAAACTCCGAGACCCACCTGCCTCTGCCTCCCGAGTGCTGGGATTAAAGGTGTGCGCCACCACTACCTGGTTTGTGACTACTCATGTAAATATTATTCACACTCCATGCTTAGAATTGATTGAAGCAAAAAAACAGAATTTCACATTAATTCAATAGGAGCTTAATTCTATTAGATTAGGCCAGATTCAGAACTTTGTAAAGATCTTTCCACTTCCTGATTCTGATATTCACCAATACAAATCTGCTACAAAATAGAAATGTAACAAGAAAGCTTTTATCTATCTACACATCTGCCTATCTATCTACCTACCTAAGGACAGAGTCCAGGGCCTTGTGCTTTAAGCATTCTGCCTACAAGCTCTATCCCCAGCCCATAAACTCTTCATATCTTCTGGTAGCAAAGTCACCAGGTAACAAAGTCACAGTTGCTTCTACTGAATCATAGAAGCAATTCTCCATTCTTAGTAAAGCATTCTGCTGTTGTCTTTTCTACCAGTGTATTCCAAGGCCAACCAGTTGTCTGTTTATTAGTCTTTGACTCAGTCCTACTTCTTCACATGGTACAAACACTGATTCAGATGGCAATGATAAATGAAACAATGCTAAAATGAAGAAAAGTTGCTAACAGCTCATTACTTTCCGGTTTCTTTTCGTTTCTTTTTTTTTTTTTTTTTTTTTTTTTTTTGGTTTTTCAAGACAGGGTTTTTCTGTAGCTTTGGAACCTGTCTTGGAACTAGCTCTGGTAGACCAGGCTGGTCTCAAACTCACAAAGATCTGCCTGTCTCTGCCTCCCAAGTACTGGGATTAAAGGCGTGCACCACCACCACCGGCCTCCAGTTTCTAATATGCCATTTCTCTTGCTTTTGGTCTTTGTAAGCTCCAACATGTACCCACAACATGTCACCCCATAACACTGACCTATATCAACCTCTTCTGTCTCAGCTAAAATACTACATTTGGGGGGAAGTTTTGATCACAGAATCTAGGTTAGACAGCTCTCTGGGGATTCAGAATTTCTTTTTATTTCCATTATGAGACTCGATTTCCGTTTTTGTAATTTCTTCTTGTTTTTAAAACTCACCAAACCCAGAAAGATGATTATGGTATGTACTCACTCATTAGTGGACCCTAGCTATAAAATAAAGGTCACTAAGCACTTAGCTCGCAAGCCCAGAGAAGCTGAATACCTAGGTGAACCCAAAGAAAGCATACACAGAACCTCCTGGAAGTTGGAAGCAAACGGGATCATCAAGCAAAAGTTGGAAGCCAGGGGCGGGGA
>PVIU01014908.1:0-50166 GCA_004026605.1 Ondatra zibethicus | reverse complement strand
GTTTCAGTTTAGTGTTTTTACTGGTGACATTTTTCAGGATTATTACTATTATTATATTATTACATTTTGTGGCAAATTTATTTATTTTATTCAATATGATTCATGATTTGTGGGGAATATTAAAATACAGAAAGTAGAATCCTCACAAATAAAATAATTACTGCTTAAATATCTACACATGTATGCACACTGATACATACCCATACTGATATATATGTATATATCAAATATATATGATTGATACATTACTGTGAAACATGAACTAAGACTATTCTAATTAATTTTTTTACTTAATCTAAGGATGTACTTATTTTCTGCTACAGAACTCATTATGTGTAATTAGAAATTCTAGCAATAAAATATCATTATAATTTATTATCAATTCAAGGCTAGATGTTAAGACTCAGATACTGTATCTGCTATCAGGCAAACTATTCCTAAGATGCTTCTCAAAATATATGTTAGCCATGTTTGGAAAATATAGTAATACTGGAATTTTAAATTTGAAATAAATTTTTGTATTATTTGTGGGCAATGTGTTTGTAGGCTGAGAGAGAGCTTATTGAAGAAACTGTTAACCACACTGCCCACAAACCTGAGTTCAGCCCATAATCCAAGTGAAAGCCAGATGTCGTATTCCAGGCATCTGCAATACCAGTATACCTTTACTAGGAGTTTGGAGGCAGAGACAGATTCATCACTTGTAGCTTGTGGAACCAGTACCCTGCTTTACACAGCAATGAGCAACAGCTGAGACTCTGTCTCAACCAAAGTGGCCAGTGAGAACCCACACCTGATATTTAAATCAACATATTTGTTGCAACACATGCATGTATCTGTAAACACACACACACACAGACACACATACACATGTGCTTTTCGATTTATATAATTTACTTGTGTGTCATTAATACATTTTTAATAAATCTTATTTTAAAAGCTAGTTCATGTAATTTTTTTGATAAATAATGAATGATTTGGTTCTGAATATCTTCTCTAAAACATGGTCATATGTGTGAGGTGTCAAGGAAAACTTTCAAGAGGGAAGTAGGTCATTGGAGCATCTTCCTCATGAATGTATTAAGGTTGTTATTGCAGTAAGTACGATGACATGAGTAGGGAGAGGGCTTAGACAGTGTGGAACAGTCCTTGTTTAATGAATTTGAGAGCAGTACAGAATAAAGTAGTTAGGCTTACAAAGGAGAGAGCAGAATAGCATTATAACTACTTGCTACATACAGTTCTGTATGATTGTTTTTCTGGGTAGTGTGTATGGAAGACCAGCATTCTGACTTACTTTCTTTCTTCCACTTCCAAATGAACTTTCAGGTCACTAAAATGCTCCATCACATCACTGAAAAGGATTTGAAGGGATTGTTTTTGCTTAAGCCTGTTCATTTGCAAATGTAAGCAATACAAAAGATGGTTATCTGCAGATATTTGATGCATTATGAGTATTACTTGCCTCCAAATGCAACCCAAATAGGAGGACTGTTTAAGGATTTATGATGTTTTGAAAAATTTGTCCTTTATGTGCAGTATAGCACTTCTAAAAGTGAAAATGCTGCTGGAAATTTCCTCATATTGCTTAAATATATGGAACATCAAAGCAGCTGGATATTGCAAATAGCATTGCATAAATTATATCAACTTGAATAGAGCAGATTTGCAATGACTAGGAAGAGCAACTATCATTGGCTTTTCAAAGAAAGTGTTGCTGTTTGACAAAATGCCACATACTTTGCTCAAACATATGCTGATTTATAAAATTTGGGTCTGTTCTTCACAGATCATGTTTCCATTCAATAGTTAGGGGTATTTAGTCAGTGACGTTGTAGTAATACCTCAGCATCTTGCACAATTCTGAGTTAGGGACATACGAATCAAAGATGATGATTGATGTTTTAATAATAAAATGTAGTGTGAAGTATACATAAACCAACATTGCATTTTAAGTTTCATTGAAAGCCTTAACTAGTGATAGAGAAAGCAGTGTATGTATGTTAAGTTCAAACTTCTGATTTACAAGTATTTATGATGTGAATTCTGCCATCTTACTTTGATGCCCTCATTTGATTCAGCATTTTTTAATTTTTTTGTTCCAATTTAAAATGTTTATGTGGTTTTCATAAAAATAAATCAGTAAAAATTTTAATACATTTCTTTCTCACATAAATTATTTTAATGAATGTATTACTAACTTCAAATATGTGCTAATTTTATTAGAAGAAATAGTTTAGGACTATATATATACATATATATAATTTAAATACTTTTAAATTTTGACGGTTTGGAAAAATATTCTTTTTAATGATTATAATAGAGATAACTAGTAATTTCTGAGACCAGGAAAGTCATGTCTCAAAACTACTTTTCAGACCTAATTGTTACTTAAATTTAAACTTTCCAGTTGCTTTTTAAGTCAATATTATTTCATTGAAATAATTACTTACACAGTTTTCCTAATTATAAAATTTTAGTTTTGCTAGGGAAGACTAAATCAACTAAGAATGATATTTGATTTTTGTTTTTACAATTGGTGCAACTTCTGACTTAAGTATATATTTACATATTTCTCATTTGTATTTATATTTGCATGTATTTTTGTCTATTGTCTATAAATCTTTACTAACCTGCTGGAGAAAAACCTGTAAGAGAAAGTATTTGGATCCTTCGATATTTTCCCTCTCATTTTTTTTGTTATTGAACATGCTTGCATTGTTGAATATCATAATTTAAATATTCTTCTGTGATTATTTACTCAAATCAAGGTAAAGCAAGACAGCAGCAAACTGACACCAAACACTATTCCTGTCTAAATTTTTACTAACTTGACACAAATCTAGACAAAACCTGGAAAGAAGGAATCTCAAGTAGTCAGTTGCATGACTACTTCAGTCAGGCTGTCTCTGGACATGTTTGTGGGACATTTTCTTGATTAATGATTGATGTGGGAGAACCCAGTCACTGTGTCATCCCTAGGCAGGTGGAGTTGGGCTGTATAAAAAAGGTAACTGAAAAAGCCAGTGGAAAGTATTTCTCTGTGGCCTGTGCTTCGGTTCCTGCCTCCAGGTTTCTGCGTTGGCGTCCAGGGTGACTGAGAGCCAAATAAACCCTGACTTCCTTGAGCTTCTCTTGGACAGTGCTTTTATCACTGCAACACAGAAGCGAAGTGGGAAAAAAAAGGCTACTAAGAGACAGTTCCGTTAAGAACTGCTAATAGAATAAGGATGGAATAAATGCTACTGCACTAGCACCCGCAAGAAGACTCATGAACTTCAACTTGACTGTAAACTCAACATGAATCAAGTGTGACATGCCTGCCTTAAAAAGTTAATGCCCTTGAAAGCTCTATTAGCTCTGAAAGGAGACTGAGATCAGGTAGATGTGAGGGTGAGAGAATTGTACTTTAAAAGCAGTAGAAGGAAGCAAGAGATGCTTAGAATAGAAAAGAGAAAAGTCTAGAGGCAGATATGACAGCTACCTTAAAATAATTGAAAAACTCTAATACAGAGATCAAGATTAAACAGCAGCAAATGGTGAAAGTCTTTTGCACCTGCCTTTGACCTTTTAGCTACGAGACTATGTGACTCTGTGATTAGTACTAACCTCTTCAAGTAAGCAATGATTGTGATCTCTAAAACATAATTAGCTTATTGTTTTATGGTTTGTATTTTGAAAATTCACATCACCAGTGACCCTATGTTATCTGTGTTCACCAGCAGTGGTGAAATCACCTGAAAGGAAATGCAGAGGCAAAGAGATATAATTGGACCTTGGGGATCTGGCAAGCTCAGCAGAGTTATTCCTTTTTCAGAAACTGTGCTAAGAATAAGCTTAGTATCCCCCAATCTTGGTGCGTGTATATTTTCTTCATGACTAGAACCAAGATCTAAAGGATACTATCTTCCAGTGATATCATTCATTTGAAGGCCTTGAAGAGTGGGTAACAGGCCAACTCTTAATCCTATTAAGTGAAAATTATGGCAGTGCTGACTACAGACTCTGAAAATACCAATAATTGCTATCAAGTTTTAGATCATCTTCCAGTGCAACACTGTGAACCTCATTGCTCCTGCCACCAGCAACAGTGTGGGATTTAAACGGAGCAATGAATTCCTATCAATACAGTATTAACTAAATGATTGCTTAGAACCCAGATTAGTCCCAGTTTTATTCTTGAAGACAGGTTAGTTTTATGATACTAATGTTCTTTAAAAGCTCACAGTCTATAGGAAACAGCAGAAGGCTGAGTCGATGAGGAAGGTTTCCAGCTAATGAGCCGCTACTTTTCCTAGTTTAGAAGAAGAGGATTTACACAAAGCTAAAAATGCGAAGAAGACAAAAAATGTCATTTGACACGAAAGATGAATTTCTACAACACTAAGGTTATACCGAAGCCACAAAGTCGCCTTTGTATAAACCACCTAGGTAAGATCACTGGTTCTTCAGTTCAAAGAAATTAGAATCCTTAGGGACTGGAACAAAAGACATAAATACTGGTTTCCTGAGCATCAAAACTCTTCTCTTCAAAGAGGACAGCTTAAGGAGATGAAACCATTCTGAGCCCCTGTCAAAAGACCTTTTGCCCTCTTAAGAAGTGGATGGAATTTGACATGCATTGCAAAGATTTCTACAGTTGCTCCCTTAAGGCTCATTCAACAAGCGCTTTTGACTGACGGTAGTTATACTAAGCCACCCACCTCTATAAATCTATAAGAGTATTTTTATTTATTAAAATGGAGGAGGAAAGGCATAGTCTAGTGAAATAGTACTCATTTGCTTATAAACCATATCAATGTCCTTGCTTTTCTACAAATAAACTAAATAAAATAATACAAATTAAGAAAGTCAATGAGGCTACAGTGAAAGCTGATTCTGTTTGAGAAATCTTTGGGAGGAAGCTAAGTAGGAAATTTGAAAACAAATAATTGTTTATAATAAAAAATATAATTTGAGGTCATTGTGGGATAATAGCCTGTTTTGAACCTTCCTACTAAGTTCTTTTTGCTTCCAATCATAAAAAACTTACAATTAACATCTAAATAGGCATCTGTAGAGTAAAATCAATAATATTTTCCATTATTTTTTCCATCTCAAAAAGTGAATCGACCTTACGAAGGTGCTTTCTAGGCTGAAGTAAATGGCTTATTAGAAAGATAGGATTGCTTTTTATTATGTGGACAGTGGAGATGCTGAACTGATCAGTGGTGATTGATTCATACTTTCTTGCTCTCTGTGTTGACATCAACTAACAATTGGCACACGTGTAAATTGGACTCAGCCAACTGTTTAGACGCCCTCTGCTGGAACTAGACCCAGTCAGTTTTAAGGTAGGCTCTCTACTTGCTTCACTATAGAAGACTACAAGTAGGACAATTTGGGGAAACAAAATTCTAAGCTGTGTTCTTTCCTCTTTGGCACTTTTATAAGGCAAGTAAATTTAGCATCAACAGATTGCTTTATGCCTACTCTCTATAAATACAGGTGCAGGAATCTATGGAAATAAAACATGAGATATTACCCCTGTTTCAAAGAGACAACATTCAACTCTCATTCTCCATCTCTTCTTCAATAACCAGAGAGAGAGAGAGAGAGAGAGAGAGAGAGAGAGAGAGAGAGAGAGAGAGAGAGAGAATAATATTTGGGACACTTGACGCTGAATTTGATTTGCTCCTGCTTTTGCTAGACTATCCAACAGTGTGAGCAGCATGCTCTACACCAACATACTGGCTCAGCCTTAAGAAATCTAACACAACTGCTTGCTAAGATTAAGAATGGCCATGTAAGCATGAATTCCTTAAGACTGAAAACAAAGAGCTGCTCTAATTTAATTTAGTCATTGTAATCATATTTCAAATGTTTAGTAGCTGCATATGTAAGAGGAACTTTATCATAAAGTTTAGAGACTTGATACCGCCTCCACTAAAGAAAGTTGAATGGGCAATACCGCAAGTTTCCCTAGTCTATGACAAAGTAGTTATCTCCAAGTCAAGCGCCCACGGCTGGAGTCAGGCTTACCATAATTTTATATGCTACAGAACATGCTGCTTGTTTTTGAAATTCTATTTCCTCCCTTTTTTCCAAGTGAAAAATATGAAAATTCATGAAGTCTGTTCAAGAATGATGCATGCATAGTAAGAGAGTTCTCTTACAATATGTAGCTTGGAGTCACCTGGGGTCACCTAAGCAGATACTTTTTATTTTGAAAGTTTCTGAATGTAGAACTGCAACACAAACAGAAATTTGACTTAGTTCTTTTCAAGGGTCAAACTCTAATAACAAATAAACAAAACTCTTTAAAGTGTTGTTACCAATAGCAAATATTGCCCAATACATAAATATGCAGAGTTGAAGGAATTTTTTATATATAATCTGCATTATCAGCCATATCGGCCAATCTACCAGGGTCATTTGAATTGTAAATATTAAGCTTGTTTTGGTAGCTATGACTGAAATGAAAGTTTAACAGAATACCATAGTTACATTTGTGATTTTATTGAGAGTTGTTTTCACTGGGGAACTCACAGCCTGTCGGATTAAAATGGTAAAGAGACCTTTTACTGCAAGAGCTTTGACAGTTATCCCCTTAGCAAAGTTTGCTTTTGTGATAATTACACCTACTCTTGTTTACCAAATGAATCACTGTTCAGTGCTGCTGTTAACCTTGACTGCTTTCACTTTGATGATTATTTTTTGCTATAATGAGATGTTTAGGAATACATTGCACGTTTTTCATTGCTCTTTTTCAAGTAATGTTTGCTCTTGCTTTTGTTGAAAGTGGATTTCCAAAGTTCATGTTAGGGGGCAGATAAATTGGGAAGAGAATAGCAGTCATATATCTTTTCTGTATAAGAGGAGGGATGTGTGGTGGTTAATGGGAATAATGACAACAAATTTCGTGCTGCCCTTGGACACACCTAGTTATCTCCAAATACACTGAGCATTGTGAGGAGAGGATGGAATGATTTAGAGAACAATGGGTGAAGAGGAACATATAGTTCCTCATCTTAGGGTCAGTGTGATGAGGTCTGCTCCTTCAGAGAACAATAAGGATCATCCTCAGACAAAGAGATAGAGATGATAAAATTCAGGTTTCTCATTTCTAAGCTCCAATGATTTAAATGCAATGCTTATTAACACTAATCCAATCTTTCATGTTCCATATAGAAGATTTTATGATGCATTCAGTTTCCTAGTATTTTGTGGAAGGGGAGTATGGAACAAAAGCATTTTTTATGACTGTGGTGACAGCAATAGGAAGACACAAAGGCGATCAGAGTGTCAGAAGTTATATGATGCATCCATCATAGGAAATGTACCAACATAGTTACCTGGAAGAAGCTAAGAAGAAGCTGGAAAGAAACAGTCATGATGTTACCCAAGGGCAAAGAAAATGGCTGGTGAGGCTGTGGGGATCAGGAGACAGAATGTAAAGGAAAAAGAAGGCAGATGAAGTCCTGGTAATTTAATATTGCTATTCCAAAAAGAAGTACCAGAAAGAGGTACAGGCAAATGAAGAATGAAAGGAAACAGACTTAAGTGTCTAAAGACTTTCACAGTGTTCCCAGGACTCTTGGCCTAATAGCATGCTCCACCTTCTTCTCACAGTGGGGCTCACAAGTCACTGTTTTACTCTTTTATGATCTGGGTTTCCTTCTCAAGTAATGGGCACTGGACTGTGATGTCTGTTACACTGCTCCTCTGAAAAGGAACCCATAGGAATTGCTGGATCACCATGGAGACAGAAGTTACTATGAAGTGAAATTCTGAAAATTCAGAATTTTTCTTGACTATAAATGTCAGTTTTCTCTCTTGAAAAGCATATTTGATCTAGCCTTTGTCTGACTGTGCCATATTGGGGAAAAATAAAAGATTTCCATCTTTTCAGGTTCATTCCTAATTTGTTACTCCCTAAATATTATTGTTTTCATCTTTAAATGTCTTCTTTGCTTACTCCACATCCTTTACATGCACAGAGGCATCTATGAGATGAATTTAGGTACCAACAACATTTGAGTGCTACCCAAATGGTGTAGGACAATTCTATATTCTGTCAATTATGTATTAAATAAACACTGATTGGCCATTAGCCAGGAAGGATGTATAGGTGGGACAAACGGACAGGAAGTAGAGGCGGGGAAAGGAGAATAGGGGAATTCTGGGAAGCAGGAAGCTCCCTCGGCAGTCATGCCCAGAAAACAGAAGAAGCAGGATGTGACCTGCCCTGCTGAAAAAGGTACTGAGCCATATGGCTAACATAGATAAGGATAATGGGTTAATATATGTTATAAGAGTTAATACGAAGCCTGAACTAATGGGCCATTCAGTTTATAATTTATGGAGACCTCTGTGTGATTTTCTTTGGGACTTGCCGGCTGTGGGAACTGGGCAGGACAGAAACTCCAACAAGCAGGTTCTCCTGTTACACACAAATATATATATGACAGGCCAGATTTTACCCTTAAGCTTAATAGAGAGCTCACCTACACCTTAAATTTGTCTTCCTCTCTTTAATTTCTATTTATTTATTTCCCACATTTACTAGTTTTTTATCTTGTCAGTTACCCAGGCAGAAATATCGAAAAGTGATTGGTGATTCCCCTGCTGGCCCTAACTCTCAGTCCTCTAGTGTCAACCAATGGATAGCAAAGACCTTTTGATTCTGCTATCTCAAAGCTCAATTTTTCCATCTTCCCTGTGTTTCCCACTTCTCTTCTTTAAGCTTCTTCTCTATGCTTTTCTTAAATGTTTTCTAGTAGGTTTCTACACATTTCTGATGGCATGTGTTTTGCATCAATATTAAACCAACTGAAGACTCATGTAGACATAATGGCACACACAGATATTTCTGCTGTTACACAACATAGGAATTCTTAATGTTTGGTTCTTCAGAGTTTCACACTAATAATAACAAGTCTCATTGGAAAGAAGGGTAAATGGAGATTAAAAGTCTTTGTAGCTTGTTAACTGAATTGTTAACTAGCCTTCAGACTTAATTTTACTTTTCATACAATAGAGTTAAAAGAGCTTCTCTTAATGACCTAACTAAAGGCATTTCCCTATTGTGTTAAAAGCTGTATTTCTACTATGTCTGTTCTAACTCATTTTTGCTAGGAAACCCTGCTTGTGAATTTCCATGATTTTCAGATTTAATCTCAGAAAGAATAAAAGAAGTCAAGGTGATAGTGTCTTAATCATTTTCAGTCATAGTGAAATAATATGGGCTGTTATGAAAACACTTGATATGGTGTTCACTGAAGTTTCTGTTGACAGAGATTTCTGTCCCACCTGATCCTGTAGTCCTTTAGTCCCAAAGAAACACACAGAGGTCTACATTAATTATAAACTTGTTGGCTTAGTAGCTCAGGCTTCTTATTAACTTTTACATTCTACATGTTAACCCATAATTCTTTTTTGTGTTACCCATGTGGCTTGGTACCTTTTTTGGCGATGCAGTCACATCTTGCTTTCTCTGTGTCGGGATGACGACTGCAGACTGACCATTCCTCCTCCCAGCATTCTTGTGTTCTTGTCGTCCCAACTCTACTTCTTGCCTGGCCTCCCTGCCTCTCTCCTGCCGGACTACTGACCAATCAGCATTTTATTAAAAATAATAGTAGTGACAGGATAAAAGACTATTGTCCCACAGCAAGGTGGAAAGAGGGAATGAGCTCAGCAACAGAATCACTACAGTGTTGAGGAATGAGAGATTCGTTGTAGGAGTAAGATCCTCCACCACCACAGTGGTCCCTTGAGAATCAATGGTGTGAAAAGAGGAGATCTGGTCCTCACTTCTGTGACGTTGATATGGTCAAATGAGAGAACTTGCAAATAAAGAGATCTGTGTAGTTCTGTCCCCCTAGCTGACTGCAATGTGCTGTTGATGTCTGGTGATTATATGCCAAGAGGAGCTGGAGAGTCCATGAAAGCAATGCTCTGTACAGAACAGGATTGCCTAAGAAAACCTGAAACCTACTACTACTTCTGTGTCTACTTATTTTCATGTCTTACTGTACTGACCTTTGGAGAAGAGGCCATGGCTTCCATTTGCCTTCCAAACCGTGGTAGGTTTCTCTTATGACAAACTGAAATTTGGAGTCATATTGACAAAGGATTCCTTTGACAGGGTTATAGTCATAGTCTAGGCAAGGTGACATTTAGACAGAACCTCAGTAAACGGCTCTGCAAAGGAAAGAAATGGCATGCTAGGGAGTATTCAAAAGACCCTCAAAAGTTGTTGTGTTCCAGAGAGAATGTGTCTTGCTGCCATCACTGTTTTCATAATAATCACTGTTTTGTGGAGGTGGACTGGATTGGTAACGTATTGGATACTATAGAGTCTAGTTATGAACTCCCAGAATGAGATGTGAGGTAGCTTAGAGGCAATGAAAAATGAAATTGAAAGAATGATGCTGGAAATAAGGGAACAGAATATTTTAAAAGACAACTTTTCTAGAAAAGTACAGTCAGGGAAATTATTTCTAGTCTAAGTGATACCGGGTCCCAAAGGCCTTAGAAGTGAGAACCACATCTGATGAGACTTTTTGTAAACAACCCACATGTTTTTGTGACTTTATTCTTGCAAATATTTTCTTTTTTTCCTGAAATACCTGTCTTTATATCTGTAGGTCTCATTTCATGCAAGATCAGGCTCAGTTGTCAAATTATCAGGAAGAATATTAAAATTGTTGGCACATAGTCTCTTACTCATTTTCAAAATTCTTCATAATATTTCTTACTCTATAAACTTAGCTGTTTATTATATTTAATTTTTTCTAGTATCTTATTTTTATATATACACATATGGCATGAGGAAAAAAGCTGTGTTGGAATTTGCATTTTGCTCTTTCTCTGACCCTTCAGTAAGGTCTAAGTAATCCTTGAGACTTTGGTCATAAAGAATGTTAGGATATTAGAAATAGATTTCACAACAGTAAAGACAGGTTTCACACACATTAATTTAAATATCATGACCTCATAGTCTAGTTAGAATTGTGTCTTTTCCAAAAGGATTATTTTCTCATTGAATATACTTTTAGATTTGTGAAGATTTTGAGATATAAGTATACTTATAGTGGGCTATTTCTATCTGGGCCATTAGAAGACCTCATTCAAAACATGGTAAAATTCAAAATAGGGAAAATACCTGGGGCCCACAATTCCTTATTCAAGTGATACAGATTCTTTTTCAAATAACCCAGTTGATGATATAAGAAGCATGGTCTTGTTGCATAGAAAGAAATGGTTCTTTTTGTAGGCCCTAGGTGTCTTCTGTGTAAGAATTTCAAATCAGCCAGAAAAAATTTCTTGAAAACAAATATATTTGAGTTTCATAGAGAATATCAATAGGGCAGGTAAGCCAAAGATCTCCTCTTTAGTAGCTGCTGAAAGAGATGGGTAAGGGGATATATATATATATATAAAGTTATGTGTTCTGAGTTAGAGAGCAGTGAAGCAGACACACTTGGCAGTGGAAGGCTGCATGCAGTCACATAGTTTGCTTTAGTTCTTTAGAAAGATTAAGATTGACTAGACTATCAGGAGAAGCAGCCATAGGGTTTAACTTGGTGTCCAAAAAGGGAAAGAGACACAGAACAGACAAACAAGCTACTATCTTCAACCATGGCGGTTTATTTCTGAGTGAGAACTCATAAAGCAGGTAGACACAGCTGTGAACTTCAGCAGGCATGTGGCTGATTGAGGGAGATGGAGGTTATAAGCATATAGCTTATTGAAAATATTATTATTCTCCTATCTGTTAACGTGTTTCCAGGCATCTCACTGTTTTTCTTTTTTTTTTTCCATTCAAAAAAAATTTACATTTCCTCCCCTTCTCCCAGTCCTCTCCCGCTCCTCCCCACCCCTCCTCCCTCCCTCTGCTTCCTTAAAAGAGGGCATGGTACCCTGCCCTGTGGTAAGTCCAAGGCCCTCCCCTCTCCATCCCGGCCTAGGAAGGTGTGCATCCAAATAGACTAGGATTCCAAAAAGATAATGCATGCAAAGGAGATAGGTCCTAGTGTCATTATTGATGGCTTCTCAGTCTGCCCCCATTGGCAGCCACATTCAGAGAGTCCGGTTTGATCATATGCTCTTTCAGTCCCAGTACAGCTGGATTTGGTGAGCTCCCATTAGTTCAGGCACACTGTCTCAGTGGGTAGACCAGCCCCTCACGGTCCTAACTTCCTTGCTCCCACCTTCTGCTCTTCGACTGGACCTTGGGAGCTCTGTCCATTACTCTGATGTGAATGTGGGTCTCTGTCTCTATCTCCATCCATCGGACAAAATTTCTATGGTGGTGATCAAGATATTCATCAATGTGACTATGGAACAAGGCTAGTTCTGGCACCCTCTCCTCTGCTGCCCAAGTACCTAGCTGGGGACATCCCCGTGGACACCTGGGATCCCCTCTAGAGCCAAGTATCTTGCCAGTCCTAAAATGACTCCCTTAAAGTAGATATCTTATTCCCTTCTCCAATATCCACCTTTCCTCCATCTCCCCCCTCCCACTGCCCCAAGCTCTCGCCAGTCCTTCCCTTATCCCTTCTCCTTCCCCCTCTCCCCTTCCTCCATCCTCCTACCCCCACCTCTATCCCCACCCCTGTGCTTCCAACTTTTGCCGGGCCATCTTGTTCGCTTCCAATTTCCAGGAGGATCTATATATGTTTTTCTTTGGGTTTACCTTGCTATTTGGCTTCTCTGGGCTTGTAAGCTATAAGCTTAGTGTCCTTTGTTTTATGGCTAGAGTCCACTAGTGAGTGAGTACATACCATAATCGTATTTTGGGGTTTGGGTTACCTCACTCAGGATAGCGTTTTCTATTTCCATGCAAAATTCAAGATGTCATTGTTTTTTACCATTGAGTGGTATTCTAATGTGTAATTCCACACTATCTTGATCCATTCTTCCATTGAGGGGCACCTAGGTTGTTTCCAGGTTCTGGCTATTACAAATAACGCTGCTATGAACATAGTTGCACAAATGCTTTTGTAGTATGATTGGACTTCTCTTGGGTGTATTCCTAAGAGTAGTATTGCTGGATCCTGAGGTAGGTTGATTCCCAATTTCCTGAGAAACAGCCACACTGATTTCCAAAGAGGTTGCACAAGTTTGCATTCCCACCAGCAATGGATGAGAGTTCCCCTTAATCCACATCCTCTCCAGCATAGGCAATCGTTGGTGTTTTTGATTTTAGCCATTCTGACAGGTGTAAGATGGTATCTCAATGTTGTTTTGATTTGCATTTCCCTGATGACTAAAGAAGTTGAACATGACCTTAAGTATCTTTTGGCCATTTGCACTTCTTCTGTTGAGAATTCTCTGTTCAGATCATTACCTCACTTTTAAATTGGGGTATTTAGAATTTTAATGTATAGTTTCTTGAGTTCTTTGTATATTTTGGAGATGAGACCTTTGTCTGATGTGAGGTTAGTGAAGATCTTCTCCCATTCAGTGGGATGCCTTTAAGGATACTAGAAAATGGAAGGTTCTCCCATGCCCCTCGATTGGTAGGATCAATATAGTAAAAATGGCAATTCTACCAAAGGCAATCTATAGATTCAATGAAATCCCCATCAAAATTCCAACAAAATTCTTCATAGACCTTGAGAGAACAATAACTAACTTTATATGGAAAAACAAAAAGCCCAGGATAGCCAAAACAAAACTATACAATAAAGGAACTGCCGGAGGCATTACCATCCCTGACTTCAAACTCTATTACAGAGCTACAGTAGTGAAAACAGAATGGTATTGGCATAGAAACAGAGGCGTTGACCAATGGAATTGAATCGAAGACCCTGATATTAATCCACAAACCTATGAACACCTCATATTTGACAAAGAGGCTAAAATTATACAATGGAAGAATGAAAGCATTTTTAACAAATGTCAACCTGTAGGAGAATGAAATTAGACCCTTATCTATCACCATGCACAAAACTCAAGTCCAAATGGATTAAAGACCTCAATATAAATCTGACCACACTGAACCTGAAAGAAGAGAAAGTGGGAAGTAGCCTGCAATACATGGGCACCGGAGACCACTTCTTGTGTAAAACCCCAGTGGCACAGACAATAAGAGCAACAATGAACAAATGGGACCTCCTGAAACTGAGAAGCTTCTGTAAAGCAAAAGACACTGTCATTAAGACAAAAAGGCATCTCATTGTTTTTCTTGGAGGTTCTGGGACAGATGTTTTCTTGACAAAGACTAACAAGCACATTTGGGATAGTTCTTAGTGAAGGGACCAATGGTAAATATTTATGAACTTACAGTCACTTGGGCAGAGCTAGGACAGTTACCCAGTTTTCATACTTCACACCAAAAAAGTAAATCAATTATCAAACTAGATTAAAAGCAATTTAAGAAGGAAAGGGGAAAAAAGAAAAGGAAGGAAGAAAGGATGAAAGAAAGAGAGAAAGAAAACCCTATAAAAATAGCTGTGTCTGATAAAGTCCTACTGCCACCCCGTGGGAAGGGAACACTTCACACAGTGGTGTACACTTTTAATCCCAGCACACAAAAGCCAGAGGGAGGCGGATTTCTGTTAGTTTGAAGCCACCCTGGTCTATATAGAGAATTCCATAACAGGTAGCACTACATAGAGAGACCCTGTACCTAAGGAGGCCAACTGTTGGACTTTCACTGTCTTAAAAACACTATGTTAACAGGGAGGTAAGGATGTCGCCTCCTAAACTGATTATGAAGGGTGGAACCCATCATTTCAGACCTCTAAACTGAGCAGGGTGTGATTCCTGTTCTGGCAATCTACAAAGGTAACAGGGATTAGCCTCGGGTCCAGCAGAAGGTTCAGGTTTGATTTATGCACTGAGTGGAAGTTTGAGCATAACAAGAAGACAGGAAACTTTGAAAGAAGATCTACTAGACAAGGAAATGGGAGGAGTCTTAAAGAAATCTCAGACTATTCATGTTGGAACATGAAACAACATGAAATATCTATGTTCCTTCCCATGGTCATGAGGTTATCATTACCCTGAGCTTCTTTAGGTTACAGATTGCCTTGGGCTCTGAAGTCCACTTGGACTGAGAAACAAAAACATTCACCTGAATGTTAAGAAGAGATACTTAAATAGCAGCTTCAAAGCCTGCAAAACAATGTTGGGCTGTGTAGACTTGTATAAAAACTGATGAATATGAATAAAAGCACATGGTAATTGATGTAAATAAGTCTAGGAGTAGTTTTCAGATGTGATTTCATGTGCTAGCATCCATGTTGAATTTGGGATGTGCATTTTTGTATTTTTTCAGCACTGAATTTTCTTTAAGACTAAGAACAATTCTATTATTCCTTTGCCTACTCTGTATTCTGATGTGCTGCAGAATACACCATTTGTTTTATTGCTTTTTGTTCACAAAACGAGCTTAGTGCTGCAGTAATAGACAATCTATATTAAGGTACAATCATTTGACTCATCTCAGAGAGTTGCATATGTATCATTTGTGCACCTGTCTGTGTATTATGTTTGTGTATTCGTGATTGTGTGTGTGTGTGTGTGTAGAGGGCTCCGGTGGTTCTGCTGGTTTCTGATTGTGCACTGATGCTAAAGATGTTTTGTGATTCCAGGACTTCTTTGAGGTTATGGTCATCAGCTGCAGGGTCCTAGGAACTACCAAAGCAAGGCTTCTGGATCAGAGACCTCAGTGGGTACCTTTCTTAGTGTTTTTATGAGTGGCTAAAATTTTATGTGATCAGAATGTGTATCCATGCTGCTTTCTTGTTTAATTATAGGGCCAAGAAGTAGGCAGACACATTGATGCAGCTTTCAAGTGAGCAGGGAAAAAGCTAAGGGGATTATTATGAATGTCTGGATGGTGTCCTCAATTCCCCTGCAGCTATTGAATCTCAGCTGTCTGCAATCAAGAACTGAGTCACAAAATGGCTTGTATTGTGTAGCTATTTCAGTTTGACAGACTGTCTTTCAGCATGGAAATTGTGAACAATGCACCAGGTTTTTAAATTTTTATAAGAAAGCAACACATTTAAATGTAGCTAGAACTTTGGTTATAATAGCACTAAGTATAATTCTACAAAAATATTTTAATAATTATATGAATATTCAGTAAAACCTCATTAAGTTGAAAAGTAAGGTGCAAACTCCTCTACCACAACAGATTTTAAATTAACTGTATTCAGATAAACCAATAATTTTATCAAAGAAAAGTAGGGCAATTACTTTGAATAATATACAATTTGGGAAAAAAAGATACCCAATTAATTAGGCATTTCTGAAAACAGCAGATATTTTCAGCCACTTATTTTGCTAAAAAAGTTTTCCTGAGTTACCATTTTTCTGATACAAAAATTCAAATCTGCAAATGTTTATGTTTACTTGTTTGTGTGATTGTTAATGGTTTATCTATGAATTGTATATTTCACTAATTGACACATATAGGCATTCACAAGAAAGATGCAATGCACATTGGAGGGATACATAGGAATATTTATCTTGGTTAAATTTATCATCATTGAGTATGTCCTTGCCTCTGCTCATTTAAGAAGAGATTTTGGGGAATCAATGAAAGGATGCCTCAGTGTTTTTGAAGGGTAAGTTTCTTTACCCTTAAGATACTATGTTGCCTTTACATTTTCAAAAATGTAGAAAACGCATTTTAAAAGAATACTGCATGCTGATTTCTTGGGATGGCAGTAAGGTCTTGAGGCTTTCTGATCAGGAATGGTAACAAAAAGAATAATTTGTGGTCATTCTATCCTCATCCTAATGGGATTGATGTGTCTTTGTTCCTTTTTTTTTTCTTGTTTGTCTGCCAAATCATTAAAAGGAAGATAAAGTGGACTCTTGTTTACACTTTTTTTTAGCTGAATTCTAAAAATACAAAGATTACAAATTAGAGGTTTAGGGTTTGAGGCTTTTCTTTTTTAGTTGTCTCAAGGGGCTTAAGAAAACTCTCACCTTCCTCCCTGTTTAGTTTGTAGTTTCTTTCATCTACCCAAGGACAATTGAAATAAATCAAAAGTTATCTCACCCGGGAATTATCTGAAGTAAATAAACAAACAAGCAAGACTAATAATTAGGCAACTCATTGAATAGGCTGGTGAACCAGCTAAATTGGGAAAGAAATTATTCAAGTTCTGAACCTTTCTACTTGCAAATTAGCCAAAATCAATTGCAGTTTAAGCTTTGCATCACCTTGATTGATTTTAAAATGGAGCACTTTGTGTTCACATTTATGGTGTGTTGTGAAGGACTTGGTAATGGGCGTCTTTTCTAGCATGGTCTGCATTTTACTTTCAAAACAGTTAACACTGAGCAAACCTTATAGAAGAAAGTATTCTAGTGTTCCTGGCTTGAGATAGCTCCATGGGTAAACCACTTTCTGTGCAAACATCAGGACTGCTTTTCAGATTCCAAAACTCATGGACAAACTGGGCAGGCATGGTAGACAACTTTATTCCCAACACTGGTGAGCAGAGACAGGGGAACTCCTAGCTAAGGGGCTAAACTACTACCTGGAATTGGCCAACCCTAGGGTGAGCAATTGACAATACCTCAACAAACAAAGTGAAGAACTATTGAGGAAGATATCTGATGCTTACTGTGGAGCTGTATGAACAGACACACACACATGTGTACCCACACAAGGGCATCCAGGAATATGACACACGTATAAACACATTCTCAATGCACACATAATCCAAAGACATAAAAGAAAATACAGGGTTTAGGTTTTTTTTTTTTTTTTGCAAGTAACATAGTTGTTTATGTGTCCTTGCAAAAGCATCCTTCACCCCTCAAAGAAGGTAAAGAAAGTAAGAAAGTGTTGTTTGTTTTCTGAAGCCAAATGTGAATGACTATGGACAAGTAACACAAATCCAGGCTATTGCAAATTTCTCATTCAAGCACGGTAATCTTTTCATGAAGTTCTTATATTAGCAGAACAGAGAAAAATCATGAATTAAAGTACATTTCAAATACAGTGGTGAAAGCATCAAGCAGACTGTTCACTACAAAGCAGGGGAACCTGCTATAAGCTACGACTGGGGACAATATTCTTAGGGTTTTGGTTGGTGGAAAGTAGTTGCTTGTAATACATGATAAATATGTCATATGTTAATTATAAGGATGTTAGGACAGAAATTAAGATGGGCAAGGAATGGTGATTAAGGACTAAACGTAGCCCCTTAATAAATTACAGAGAGGCTCTGGGCCTGAAACATTCCATCCACTCCACAACAGTTGGAGTTTTAAGCAGGTAATCAACCCTATAGGTGAGAGATGTATTTCTTTCCAAGAATTTTAAGTCACAGAAATTTATAATCTATAATTGGTTTTCCTGATTCCCTCAAGCCAGAGAAAACTAAAGCTCCTGTGCTGACTTCACATATCGAGTGATTAATGATGTGTTAGCATCCACACATGTTATTGTTCTCTCTTCTGATATCCTTTTTCTACACACTCTAGTTTCTTATGAAGCCTGAACTTTATCTTCAGCTATCACACCTGGGATATCTATTGAAAATATGAATTTTGGAATTGCACATGCTACTTGTTGGAGCCAATAGAAATGAATTCTTGACTAAAGGTCAGAGAGTTCAGACCTCTTCTTGCTCCTTCAAGATTATACGACAGGATGTCTTGACCTAAGGTGTGACTACAGGATGTTTGGAGATGTGAGGGGGAAATTATTTTGTTTGTTCTTTGTATCATGGTAAAGAAGTCTTTTGCCTTACCCCTTCTTTTGGATTTGGGTGTATAAGAATGTTGAATAATAAACTTGAAGCAGATCACAGTATTCACTGGATGCCATCCTGACTCTACTGTCTGTCTCTTGTCTGTTTTTTCATCAATTCACACTCCCCTCCTCTGGAATGTTTGAACCCGTCGAGCTGGACTCGACAGATACTGACAGATATAAGTGGCAATTGAGATTACATTGAATAGATATGACTAGTTGCCATAACATAGATATGAATCTTTATAGTTTGTTTTTGTAACATATAAAACAAACACAAATTCACTAGATATAAGCCTTTTTGATTTGAAGATATCATTTTATGTTTCTTATAATATTTCATGGAGAACCTACATTCTCTATAATGAAAATAGGCCAAAAATTAGCTGAGCAGAAGTTTAAGAGTGTTATATTATTTTTAATCATTATTCACTTATAAATATTGATATTTCAGCTTGTTTTAAAACACACTCTATTGGCTAAACCAGAATTTTAATTTGTAAAAATTGGCTGGGAACAAACATTAGCAATTAGCCTCTAGTTTGCATAAGCCTTCCTTATCAAATATTTGCTCTTCTGAATCATTATCAAGGTATGTTTGCAGGCAGTAACACTGAAACTGGTTCTGACTTCAGCATGTGTTTTCATGTATTTTAGACCTGTTTTCCCATTGGATAACACTATTTGTGTCTACTTCTCTCCACACACAAATCCAAATCAGACATTTATGTGAGCCAGGAAAATCTCCCTGAATAGAAATATTTTTAGCAGATCTTGAATGCTCCAGGAAAGCTCTTTGATATCCTTTGCAATAATAGCTTGTAAAAACAAAGACTAAGCTGTAACTTGAAACTTGTCTTTTTACTTGTCCATAATCTTTATTTATTAATAAAAATCATGTCACTTGGAAATGGTTTCTATTTTGAAATCAGAGATAAACACATTCTTTTCTGAGTCCAGGCACAAGGCCTCAATCAGTACTTGTAATATATGCCTTTCAGAGAAGCCTGACCAATTTAGATGATGTCACCATAACACAAACTAATCTCTAGCAAGAGTCTCTGGAGTGAGGCTTGCTGATGACAGGGGCTTGCACTATGGCAAAGATTAGCAGCTATGTTGTTGTACAGCTTTGTTTTATCATTGCTTGTTTGAATTGGTGAACCTGTTTTGTACAAATATTTTAAGACATTGTTACGTTTCTGTAATTATTTAAGAAAGATGAATATTTGGAGTAGTGTGACTACTTTTTGCTGTTAAGCAAAATTTGAACAGTCTGTAACTTTGAACATCCCTGACCCAGACAGTCTCTGCTCACTGCATTATTTTCAGAGAAGACTGAGTCACAAACAGATCTGCCGTCCTCTACTCCTGTGTCACACATCCAGCTCTGGAGCACACTTTGGTCTCTCAGCTCTCTGATGTCATCCATCACATAACCCAAGCTGGGTTCAATATTTCTCCCCCAACCTTCTCCTCTTTTTCCCTTCAAAGGATGTCTGGCGTATAAATAATGTAAAGCAGAGGTGCTAGTGGGGTGAAATAGTTTTTACCAGGAGAGTTTGTGTGAACTCCCCATGTACATCCGATTCTTTCTGCTGAGCAGAGTGCATTTTATCAAATCATCCACGATCATATTTTTGTCTCAATGGCAGCTGTGTGTCCTAGAAATAGAGGTTCACAGTGTCAGAGAAGCATGATGGGCAGGACAATACTTTTATTTTTGATCACTACATTTCTTTGTTATATTTTGTCTACCTATACTCAATTTGTTCAAACATAGAGACACCAGTACATGGGCCGGTATGGCTTTGTCTGAGTGGAATACCCATTCTGAGCCTGACTAAAATAAGCTTTCATGACTTCACAAGAGTGTATGCGTGGTATCTTCGATGATATCACCGCATAGCCTAAACTCACTCCCATAATATGTAATCTTTTAATTTTTCAAAGCTAATTTAATTTTATATGTAATATTTCAGCTTGTGAAATATTTTGTATCTTTCTTATTATCTTTATTGAAGTATAGTAGACACACAATGAAATGGACACATTTATATATTTGTAAGTTTTGACACAGGTATGTACCCTTTAAACTTCCACCTTCAACAATCTATTTCGTTTGTTCTCCCCTCTATCTCAGACAGCCATTGATCTGACTTCTATTGGTACAAACTGGTACTCATTTTTTATGGTAATTTATATTAATAAGATTAGACAGAAATCACTTTCGTGGTGGCATAACTCTACATTAGTTACTGATAGAGTGCATATATCACATCTGTCACATAGGATAATAATGGTACTAAAACATAATTTAATTCACCTATTGATATCATAGCCATTGTGGTATCACAGAACAGTGTCAGTGATGATAGTGGTTTTAACAAACCTCCTTTGCTAATAGTTATTTTTATTGATTTACAAATTTTTTATCCTAGGCTATGATTTCTATTATGTTTTCTTTAAATTATAATAATAATTTTCTTTAAAAATAATAATTTTGAATTAAAATGTGATATAGTATATTATTTATCATTTATCCTCTTCACTTTCCTTCCTGCCAGGAATATATAGAGAGAGACATGAAATATGTATATTACAGAATATACAAATACAACTTGTTGAATCAAGTTGACATCATTTGTATGTGTATGATCACAGACCTGACCACTTGGTATTGAATATCCACTATAAAGGCTTTTCTCTGGGGAAGACTGTTCCTTCTGCTCCTTAGTTGTCTGAGTTCTTTGTTTAGGGTTGAGTCTCTATGAGTTGTTTTCCCCTTCCATGTTAGCATGCCTACTAATATCTCTGGAAGAAGAGACTGATGTATTTAATGTTCAAGACCATTAAACATATCCCAATTGATTATAGTTTTAGGGACTTTGTGTTGTAATTTTATCAAGAATCACTAGATTGCAGCTGAGTTTACTTGTGGAATCTTCTAATTTGGTTTATCTATGTACCTTAAATTGAATAAAAAAAAAAACCTGTTTTTTTTCATTGTAGTATCGTAGTAAGTTTTCTATTTCTGTAATATTACAAGCTCTATAATAAATTAGTAGTTTTGTTTTAAGCAACCAATTTTTAAAACTTTAGACTGTAATCACTGTCACTTATAAATTTCCACTAACATTGTATCAAACCATCTTCATGTTTCTAACAGCATCTCCTGTGGTCATTCTCTCTTTCCTCGGAGTCTCATCATGCCCGATCTTCATGTTATGGATCATTTACTGTTATGAAGTTACTATGATCATGAACCCTTCCATTTTTGTGTGTCTGAAAAATAAAATCTTTATTTTATTAAAAATGTAACTTTGCTGAGACTGAATTTGTGGTTGCCGATGTTTTTTTTTTTTCTCTTGCTTTTATTTTCTTTTAATACCTTAAAGGTATTATTTCTGTTCTCTTCTGTAGCTTAACTTATTCCAACAAGAAACTTGACATCATCCTTACTGTAATTTCTCTTTACTTATGTGCAGTTTCTCTGCTTACCTCCTGGTCTTATTTAGAGGTTGTTTGAATCCTTGTAGTTTTAATTAGCTTTAGAAAAGACAATTTTGTCATTATTTCTGCTAACATTTGCTTGTTCTGACCACTCTCTTTTCTCTTTAATTGTTGTACTTTTTTTGGCGTGTGTGGAAAGACACGAGACACGAACGAACCCACTCAAGAAGATTTATTAGAGGGGGTGCGCTCACGGGCCCGAGGAAACATGAGGAGAGGGGGAGGAGAAAGAGATCGCGGGAATGGCGCCTCTGACTTTTAAAGGCCGCGCTGCTCATGCGCAGATGGCTCGCGTAGGTGCGTCAGACGCTGGTGACGCAAATGGCGGGCGACCCAGGCTTTTGCACATGCGCACATGGGTGAGGATAGCCACGCATGCGCGAGCATGGGTCACACCCCCAAGAGGCTGCCTTTTTGACCCAGGGGTGGGGCTTCACGGGCAGCCAAATGCCAACATTAATGATACCCATTATGTGTTCCTAATGTGGCTTCAAGGGGTTCCATAACTCTTCAGTGCTCAGTGACTTCTTTCAGTCTCTTTGTGTATCAAATAGCCCAATTCAAATGGTATGGTTGTAGATTTAGTTAGCAATCATTTCTATTGAAATGCGTAATTTTCCAATAGTACTAGTCAGTATATTTTGCTTATTCAGGCATGTCCAGAACTTTGATTTGAGTATTTTCTAGATTTAATGTCTTTTATTTGTGTGCTCAGTCTTTCTTCTAGCAATATGAATATGTAGAACAAAATTATAGCAATTTAATGAGATTTTAGTAATTTTATAACCCTTACTTTTTCACAATTTCTTTTTGTATTAAATATTTTTTCATTTTGTTGTACTTAAATGTTTGTTTGATGCCTAATCTTTTAAATTTATTCTTTGTGTGTACAAGTTCATTTGCATGTATGTGTACATAAGTGTGGAAGGCAGAAGTCTAAACTAGGTGTCATTCTATAGGTGCTATCCACATTTTTTTTTTAGTTACAATGACTCTTATTCCTCAGGAACTCATCAAATAGGCTAGACTGGATGGATGGTTAGCCACAGGGATCTACTTGTCTCTCCCACCACATTCTGATGACAAGTGCTCGAACTAGCACTATTGTTTTTTTTTTTTAAATATGTGGATTCTGTTGACCAAAATCATCTTCTCAGGATTGCTTACAAAGCAAGTACTTTCTTGACTTAACTTTGATTTTTAAAACTGTATTTATTTATGTGTGTAAATGTGTGTGTGCTGTGATAATTAGATCTAGTATAATTCTTTGAAAGTAGTAGATTGAAAGTAACTGTGAAAGAACAAATAAAATTTCACTATAAAATTTGAAAACACCCGTAAAATTGTGGCTAATGCTTTTAATCCCACCACTTGGAAGCAGAGGAAAGAAGATCTGTATGAGTTTTAGGCTAGCCTGTTCTACAAAGCAAGTTCCAGGACAGCTAAGACTACAGAGAGAAATCCGGTCTTGAAAAGAAGTTGAAAGCAAAGTGTGGAGTTAGGTTGAAAAGACAGCTTTCTGTGCAATTCTAGGTAAATAAAGTAACTTCTTACCTTGTAAGACTCCAAAAGTGCAGTGTTGCATCTCAAGATGCCATTTTCCATTTGCATTGAAAGAGCTGAAACTTTTCAGTTTCATGAGGTACCACTTCTTAATTATTTCTCTTAGTGCCTGGTCTATCAGTATTCAGTTCAGGAAGTCTTTTTGTGTGCCAATGCTTTCAAGGTTATTTTTCACTTTCTCTGTTATGAGGTTCAGTGTATTTGGTTTTATGTTGAGGTCTTTGATTTATTTGTGCTTGAGTTTTGTTCGGGGTGATAAGTATAGATATATATGAATTCTTCTACATAAAGACATTCTATTTGATCAGTATCATGTGTTTAAAATGCAGTCTTTTTATCCAGTGTGTGTTTCTAGCTTCTTTATCAAAAATCTGGTGCCCAAATGTGTGTGGGTTTATGTCTGGGTCTTCAGTTCAACTCCATTGATTGCATGTATCTGTTTATATTCTAATGCCCTATGGTTTTTATTACTGTATTTCTATAGTACAACTTGAAATCAGAAATGGTAGGCCTTCCAAAGTTCTTTTATTGTTCAGGATTGTTTTGGTTACCCTGGGTTTTTTGGTTTTCCATATGAATTTGAGATTGTCCTTTCAATATCTGTAAAGTATTATGTTGAATTTTTAATGGGTATTGATTTTTTTAGGAGGGCTACTTTTATTTTTAAATCTAAAAACAAACAGCATGGCACCATTGCTGTGTGGTTGTATGGACAACACCCATACAACTCATTGAACACTGAGAAGTCACACTGATGGCTACATGGACCCTTAAAACCAATGTTCTAGTCTCTCTGGTGCTGAAAGGTACTCTGCAAGTTACCAAAAGAGAAATGTAAACCCCAACCTAGACACAAAACCATTTACCTACAATCTATTGTTCTTGGTTACCAAAGTAGTGTTAGGCCTGAGTTCCTTCTGGTGGAGTGAGCCTTATGTCAAATCAGACATTTCTTAGAGAATGGTTGCACAGTATTTGTGGGAGTAACCAAGAACCAGAGACTGGATAATCCAGAGATATAGAATAAAGCTAAACACTACTGGATTTAAAAAAATATATCAGTAAAATGACTCCCAATATTAAAACAATAATAAAAAGATGTAACTAAGTTATTTGTTTCTTCATAAAGGAACATCTCTGAAACTCCTAGAAGTTTTCATAGCAAAGAACCTAGACAACAGATATGGCAGAGAAAAAGCCTTCTAAAAGGTTCAAAGCATCAAATGTTGTTTTAGATCAGATCAGTGGTCACAGATTTGGAACAAAGTCCCAGACTTTCAGTGTGTTCTATCAAGTTCAAAAGGCAAAGCCTTAGTCCAGATGAGAGAGGCAAGGCTGTTGTCACCTTGAGGAAACGTACGAGAAAGTGCTTTGATTCTAGCCACTGTCAAGGTCTCAGAACACCTGATCTCAGAAGAATTCTGTCTAATTAAAATCAAAGACTACATTTTATGATACTCAAACATTATCCTTTAGATTTCACTGTATGATTCTCTGGGGGGGGGCACAATTTTGAGTACTGTTCCACCTTGACTAAAGGTCAAAGAGTTTGAGATTATTCTTGCTCTTTCAAAAGTTGTTGACAAGAGGTGTGACTACAAAGGAGAGATCCTGACCTAGGGTGTGGTTAAGTAGTCTTGTGCATATATATGTGGATCTGCTCCACCTTGTCCAAGAATTCAAGTCTATCATGTTAATGAAATCTGTTGCTTACCCTCTCCCCATTGGGATGAAGTATATAATGATGTGAAAATAAACATGGGTGATTCATTATTGATGGAATTTCCCTCCCAGTGCTAGTATGTGTGTCTGTCTTTAATTTCTCTCCTATTTCTTCCTTCTGCTTAATAATTCTAATCCTCATGCTCATACCCTGGAATGTGCAAATTTTGTCAAGGCTGGATCTCAACAGACTTACAACAATTCTCAGATCCTAATACTTCAGAGCAAAGAATCGAGTTTGTACACTAAGGAAAGTAAAGCTGTACATAAGGTCACTGTGGATCATCCTTAGGGATATCTTTGAGGATAGCACAGTCACTGTGGATCATCCTTAGGGATATCTTTGAGGATAGCACAGTCTATCCTCAGGAACTAAAGAACCGATCAGCACCAGGCATACTTTCCATACTCAGATGACAATGATGTAGAAGGGAAAGAACTCTCATTTGCCTGAGATTATGCTCACAGTAGTGATTTTTTAGGCATTGATCTTAGTGTAAATGAACTGTTTCCTTTTCATAAGAATAGCAGTACCCATAGATATGGCACCACTTACCCTGTTCCTCTCCTAAGTAGTAGTATACATAGTGGCATCATCCCTTCTCCCCTATTGATAATCCTAGTAACAGGTTCACGAAACCTGAACTGGAAGATCAGTTATGAGTCTGGGTTAGGAAATTGGGATCAGTATTGTCAGTGATGAGGGTAAAACCTATCATTACCATTAGCAGATTAATCTATGAATTGTGAAGGTAGACTTGTATCTGTAGAGATTGCTCAGATGACATTTCCTGCTAGATAGAAGACGGTGGACCTAAGTTCCTGGTCCATTATTAATGACAGTGCACTGGAAGTTTCTCCAATTTGTAGCGACTGGAGCTAAAAAAACTGAATGAGAGGTGGCAAGTCAGTCACAAAGCATGCCAGTGGATGAGGAGCAGCTTTCAATCTCTTTTTTACTGTAAAAGTTGCTGTTCTTTCAAGAAGAAACTTACATTTAACCTCTGAAACAGGACTTTCCCTTTAAACCACAATACATTCATGAGCTCTTTTACCTTAATGCCTTAGGTAAGCACTCCCAAAACCACTTCTGACTTGATTGATAGACATTTGTCTTGAATTCAGTTCTTTCTGCTATGAAGATTAATGGACTTCTAATACTTAAACAATTCTTTCTGTAAGCTAAATTCCCATTCAGAAGGTCAGTGAGAGATTATCGACACGTAAAATTTTAAGAGACTAAATTACTTTCTGAAAAATTGAACTCATTTAAAATTAACCAGTCACTGCCAGTGTGGCCCTATGAGTGTTTGTGTCATTATGTTTTAGACTTTGACATATTTTTGTGGTTTTATGGAGTTTTATTTTTATGTGGTTTTCATTTTTCTGTTTATCTTCTATTTATTTTGTTTCAGTGTGATTAGTTCCGATGGGCCAGTCTCTGTGTTGGTTTCTAACAATACATCATTGAGTAGGACACTGTGATTTCAACCTTAATGGACCACAACATCATTATAATTATGAAGGTATTCAATTGATTATAAGTGTGAATGTTGTGATTATCCACAGGTCAAAGACATTAATATCCCAGTATTATTGTATTTTGTTTTATCAAAAATACTTAGTTTAAAAAAATCTTTGAAAAATGTTCCAAGAAATGGAATTGAGGAATCCAAAATAGGGGATCATTTCTGATACTTTCCTTACAGATTAAAGTAGAAATAACTGTCTTTTATATTCTGGGATTTTCCTCATCTGTTGCTGATAGGCAACTGTGAATCTCCTATTAACTGGAAAGCAGGCTTTCTATACAATTCTTTTCGTTTGTGTGGACAACATGGCTACTTCCTTCTAGTATGATGAGGTCTCCTGGGCCTTGGGCAGGACCTTAGCCCAAAGCAAGAGTCTCCCATGAATTTAACATTGTTCGTACTTTGGACTTAGGTTTGTCTTTTCCTATGACTTCATCTTGTCACAGTTGTGTAACTTCATTTCTGTTACTCATTTCAAATGACCCTAACATTCTGAACTCATTTCTCTGACTATGCTTCAGGGTTAAGGAAAATTTTAAGTTATAGAATACACATTATTTCTCATAATATAGAAAATTATAGATACTTCATTCACTGCTGAATGTACTCATCAATGATGGGCTCACAGATGAATATTATTATATAAGAAAACCAACTTTCTCAGCCTCTGACCTTGGTCTTTTTTGCCCCTCTCGCATATTGATTTTCAAACTAGCTTCTAGAGATAATTGAGGTTTCATAGAGCTGACTTAAGGTCTAATGTGGACTTTGGTCAACATGCAAAATAATTAAATATAGGTAAATTTCTAATCTTATTTGCACAACCTTATTTATATGTTCAATTTCTAAGATTTATTTCAAGGAGTAATTTTAGTGGCTCATATGAAAATATGCAAAAATAGCTCCCTTAATATATTATCTCTCTTGAGTTATTTGTATTTCACAGATCTAATTTAAGGAAGAAGACCCTAAGGGGACTTAAAAGCACATCTAATTATGAAATGTCTCTAGGTTTTATTAAAGATTTTAAAGATTTAAGATCAAAGGGCATTTTTATAGCTTTTATATTATATTAAACAGGTAAATACTTGTTCTAAAATAAAATATCAATTATGTATGTTTTCTTTACCATAAATTACCAAATACAATGATGCATGTGTTTTATTTGATTATAAATCATTTTTATTAAAACAGTAGAATTTCAGCTCTGTCATCATTTCTTTGGAAACAGCTATAGATGACAGAAGAATTTGTCAGTCTATGTTCAATACAGAACAGGCTGTGGTGGCTAAGATAAGAAAGGAATCAAAGAGAAATCTGTTAAAATATCAATGGGAAGTTTTTGTATCTTTTTCCTATGGAAAGATGAAAAATGTTAGAGAAAAAGCCATTTCAGGATAACCAAATTGTATATCAAACCAGAATTGCACAAGATAAAAAAGAATTAGAAATAAACAATCACGAATAAAATAGCCACAAAAAAACCCATGCTATATTCATGGCTCTACAAGCTTCTTTTACTAAATACCAAATAGGACATTGTTTCCTATTCATGAGCATTGTATTAACTGGTGCTGATTTGAATTATTTATTAATTCTTTATGTCTTATACTGAGAGGTATAAACATTGAAAAACATGGCAGCAAGTGGGCACTATTGGCAATAAAAGACTTGCTAACAAAAAAGAATCTTCAAATATCTGTAACATTTCAAAGCTTCCTCAGAAATTCACCAGTATTTGTGATGTTTGTGTTTTCCTGCTCAACATCATTGACCTACATAGGCCACTGGCCGGAGCCTAAGAGAAAAAAAAAGAGTGTTTTATCACAGAAGCCAATGATAGTTTTTGACATCTGTGCTCGATCCATTTCTTCCCTGCTGTGCTTAATTTCAGAATTCAGTTCTATCATTACAATAAGAACCTTGTTGGTTTCTCTATCCATGTGCCACATTACATCAATTTTCTCCGGGAGTCAGGTACAATTTCTAGGTGCTACTGTCCCGTGGATTTATTTAGAATTTCAAATCTTGCCACCCTGCTGCAAGAGTTGATCTTGTACATTGTGGGTTGGTATGTGACCTGTGGAAATACTGTATTTCTAGATTCTTTCCTTCAATTTTAGGTCCTGGAATGACCTTATTCTTCTACGTCTTTGATAGTCTTACTTGTGATTCCTCTCTCATCTCGTGAAAACTATCCTTCCACTGGGAGAGAACTGATCATTTGCTTTTTTGCAAGATACCTTCTCCATAGAAGCCTGCTGTCATAAGCAAACTAGGTCTGAGCATGCAGACAGTGTGCATATTTTCACTGTCATCCTCCATCCTGTATCGTCTCTTGAATTCCAGTTTTAAGCTGCAGCTGAGAATATTAACTCTGAACCTCATTACTGAGGATCTTGCATTGCTGAAACAGTAAGGATGTCAGCATCCTTCAGAAACTACTGCTGGGAGAATTACTGATGCTATTGAATTTTGGCATTACTCAGAGGCACAGAACTGATACCCTTATGTTATATATGCCCTCTGATCTTTGAAAGGAGTAGCTAGGGAAATTCCAGGTGCTGAACAAAAGGGATGCATATTCCCTCCAGAGTAGTAGAACTGACACCCCCTCTTGTTGTGTTCTCCTTTGTAGCATTATCTAACAAATGGACTTCTGAGCTCATTTTTATTAGTTTACTAGTAAGTGAGAAAATGGGTGCTGTGTGATCTCCATCTCTAATTTCCTCATGAGCAGTGGTAGCTGCCTATTCTCATCCCTGGGGCAGACACCTGTGTATTGTTTGGTATTCACATAAGGATTAAATTATAATCTTTTAACTTTCATAACTGAATCTCATATCCATCTTGTCCTTTTCCATTCTGATGATTGCAGGTTTCTTATAGAAAACCATCTGAACTTCTGTAATCAACTTTTGATTAGTCTCCAATAGTCCTAGAGAGATTTCTGTATAGGAAGATTATGCTACTTTTTTTCTTAAATTCTGAGACTCTGCATCATATACTACGGATATTAAGAATGAGATAGCATCAGTGGGATGTGCACAAATCTAGCTGAGTAATTCCAATCTATATGTTTTTCCATGTTAGAAATAATAAACCCAAAAGATAACAGTGGCTAACATTTAAAGAAGACATACTTTAACAACTGAATATGTATTTACATTTCTAAGTGTCTTATGTATATTTGATGTCCACTTTAGACAACTGAAGAAAAACTGAAGAAGTGATAACTCATCTAAGATTTTTGAACTCAATTGTAGCAGAACGAAAAGCAAAGTGGACATATCGTAGATCCCAGATCTATTCTCCACAAGTCTCCATTTTTTTTTTACCTCACAATACAGTGTTTATTTCTTGCTTTTCTGCAAATATTGGTGATTTTTGTAGGTTGCCTGTTATATTTCTAGTTCCTGTCTCCCAGTGTTTAAAATCTCTTCTTCTGTCTTATTTAGGATTCTTTCAGGAAGGGATAATTTTGTTGTAACAGAAGCAATGGAGTTTTTTAAAGTTAAAATGATTTACTGAAGCAGGTGGCAAAGATACCGCTAAGCAAAACTTTAATATAGGTGTGAAGGAGATCATCCAGGAAGAGTCCAGTGAGAAATAGAAACTGAAAAAATATACAAAAGATAGCATAGCACTATATTTTCTGAGGAGGCACAATGTCACAACTTCTTTCCTCTGGTATAATATGATTACATTGGCCAAATAGATTAAAATAGAATGTTTCCTACAGGAAGTCACCCATTCACTAACATTCGTTCTCTAATAGTTAAGTTATTGACAATTACAAAAAAATAGCCAAGCATGAAATTCAGGGAATCAGATCAGTGGATTATCTGCAACAAATGAGATGAATAAATAAGACACTTCACATCCTCAATACTGACATTCGAGGATTAAAAAATAAATTAAATAAATAGTGCCTCAGAGCTATAGTGTAATATAAGCTTGCAGAGGAAGGGCTGTGCATGGGATAGTTAACATTTGTGGACCTGGTGATGAAAACAAGACCACACATGTTAAAATTTTTCATACAGAAAATTACAAAAAGTATTTGAATATGAATTTTTAATAATAATACATTTTAGAGTCTTAAATATTACTGCTACTTAAACTAGGCTTCAAAGGACACTTTCTTAAACACACATTTATTCACACATACATGCCCCAAAACATACACACACATGGATATACAAACACATACATACAGCAAACATTCTCATATATGCATACATAAGCTTGCACACACATGCAGAATTTTTTTGTATCTTCCAAGTTGCTCATTATAGATGATATAAAACACTAATAGGGAAATTCTATAATCTTAGTCATAGTGTCTTTTTTTAATTTGAAATAATTTAATTAAAAATAATAGCTTTTTAAAATTTTTAATTTTTTAAATTGTTTTTGTTGAGTTACATGTTTTTCTCTGCTCTCCTCCCTTCCTCCCCTCCTTCTACCATCCCCCATGAGCCCCACGCTCCCAATTTACTCAGGAGCTCTTGTCTTTTTCTACTTCTCATGTAGATTAGATCCATGTATGTCTCTCTTAGGATCTTCTTTGTTGTCTAGGTTCTCTGGGATTGTGAATTGTAGGTTGGTATTTCTTTGCTTTACTGACAAACACCACTTATGAGTGAGTACATATAATATTTTTCTTTCTGGATCTGGATTACCTCACTCAATATGATGTTTTCTAGATCCATCAGTTTGCCTGCATATTTCAAGGTGTCATTATTTTTTCCACTGTGTACTGCTCATGTACCACATTTTCCTTATCCATTCTTTGGTTGAGGGGCATTTAGGTTGTTCCCAGGTTCTGGCTATGACAAACAATGCTGCTATAAACACAGTTGAGCGCATGTCCTTAGAGCATCCTTTGGGTATATACCCAAAAGTGGTAATTCTGATTCTTCAGGTAGGTTGTTCCTAATTTTCTGAGAATTCATCATACTGACATCCAAAGGGGCTGTACCAGTTTGCTCTCCCACCAGCAATGGAGGAGTGTTCTCTTTACCCCACATCCTCTCCAGTATAAGTTGTCATCGGTGTTTTTTGATCTTGGCCATTCTTACAGGCATAAGATGTACTCTCAGAGTTGTTTTGATTTGCATTTCTCTGATGGCTAAGGCTGTCTTCAGTACTGTAGCTCTGTAGTAGAGTTTAAAGTCAGGGTTTGTGATGCCTCCAGAAGTTCCTTTATTGTAAAGGATTGTTTTGGCTCTCTGGGTTTTTGCTTTTCCATTGTAATTGAGTATTGTCCTTTCAAGGTCTGTGAAGAATTTTGCTGGGATTTTGCTGTTCATTGCATTGAATCTGTAGATTGCTTTTGGTAAGATAGCCATTTTTACTATTGTAATTCTACTTACCCAAGAGAATCGGAGATCTTTCCATTTACTGGTAGTAAATCTTCTACCTATGTCTTTCCATTTTTATTTTTCAAAATTTAAATATTTTATAAATGGGATCACATGGTTTTGTAAGGCCTCTCTGAAGAACTCATGAGTAAAATGTTACTACTCCTTGTTCTTGCATTCTACTCTGTATAATATGTTCCTTCTAGAGTGGAATAACACACTGTATTCTGTGAATTGTATTCTATGGGAGTAAATGAGAGAGTCCTAGCTCTGTGACCTTGGAGAGATTGTCACCCATTTCTATTTTTTTCTTTTGTAACATGTTGAAAACAATAGTATTTTCTTGGTTTACAAAGGTTTACTAGTAATTAGATTGTTAACATTCTGAGAATGTGTCACAGAATATGATAACAATATAGGGATTTTTTAATTTTTATTTTATATGTTGTTATTTTTCTTATGTTATTGCTACTTTCAGGTTCATTGATCTACATTCTAAGAAATAAAACAGGTCTATGCAAATTTGCATCTTGAACAAATGGTGCTGCTGTTCTTGAAGGGCTCCCTGTAGTAAAACATTCCTAGGCAGGAAAGGAAGAGGTGACTGCTTCTGTAGGCGTTAGTTTAACATTTTGTGAGTGGCAACTTCCTACATTGGGATTGGAAATGAATACATTTTCCTTTTGTCCGAAGGAGGATGAAAAACACATATGTTCGTGCATGAACACATGAACAGTTGTCCTTTTCATCTTCCTCATGCTCTTTTTTTTTCTTTTTTGAACCGCATAAATGTGGTTTCCTTCTTGAGACATTCCATCTTCATAACAGAGGAAAAGAATCAAGTAGTTATTGGGGAATTGCACAATTTTCTCCATTCTAACATCAGAAAGAAAGAATGACTTTTAAAAAAATCTGTATGAAGGCCAATTTCTATAGCAAACTCTAAAATAATCTCTATTCGTCAGCCACTCTGTCACTTCCAAAGTTAAATGTAATGGTTTATTTACTCTAGATTTATCCTGTGAAACCTAACTGGTTGACCAATCTTGGGGAAAATCTTCGGAGGTTGTAGGTATTAGGAGTCCTCAAATACTGCTAAACAGAAGTACCCATCTTTGTGTTGTGCATGTTTGTCTGGAATAATTTTAACAACCTGTTGTGGAACGCTGGTAAAACTTTCCAATATCTTTCTGACTACTGAGATGAATTGTAAGAGAAAAACGTCACTTCTAATGAACCAATGTCATTTATTATGAAGCTATATTTTCCAAGGTATCAAAACTATGCTTTCTGGTAGACAAAGCAAATATCTAGGGAAACTCTTTACAGAAACTCTTGTCTTGTCAAATCAGTCTCTTGTAAAGGCATTTGTTTCTGGTACAAAAGTTTTATATTAAAAGCAAAAGGAAAATAAAAGAATGCAAGAGAAGGTATTTTATGTGTATATTCATATTTTCTTTTGGATTCATTTAAAATGTCACAGCTTTATGGCTCAAAACTTAATGACTTGATTTTCTCACAGTGATTCTGACCTCATTCACACAGCATGCTTTTCTTTAAATCTGAGTATAATATATCTGTTATTTGAAATAAAAAAGAGTATAGTGGATTTAATGAAACAGTTTGTAAGTTATATATTTCCTTTCAGAGTTAATTTAAATTATCATCCCTGCATGAATTTTGCATATACAACTACTCTATGTTTTGTAAACTAAAATTCTTACCATTCTTACCATATTCTTATCACCTAATCAATAAGACTCTCTACTAAGTTTGATTTTAATCAAATATTTCAAAATTTTGTTGTTATATTTTTAATATCATTTTGTTGAATATTTTTATTGTTTTAAATTTACTTAAACTATTGTACAATTACATGCATGCCAGCTGGCATGGCATATACAAATCTATATATTTACTAAGAAATGAATATATTTTAGTTGGTATACTAATGAATAATTTTTTAAATAATATACTAGTGTGTGGTTTGGAGTAGTGTGCCCTGAATTCGCAATCTGGATGCTTCATCCACAGAAGTGAGTGAATGGGTAGGTGATGGAACACTGGAAAGGTAATAGGGCCTACTATAAAGCTCTCAGGTCATTTTGCATGCATTCTCAGAGGGGATTATTATACCCTGGTCTCTTTCTGTTTCACTGGTTGCTACTGGTTCACATGCTGAGAAGTTAGTTTAAGTACATACTTCCAGCCTTTGCCACGGAGTGTTCTCATTAGAAGTCCATGTCATGGAACCTTCTGATCTAGAAAGAGAATGCCTAGTACAGGAACTAAATAAAATCTTTTCTTAATAAATTATTTCCCACGGGTATTTCAAATGGTAATGGGCAACTTACAAATACAGAGGGCAAAGTGTAGTCAATGTACACTATTTTGTCAGTTATTTATGACTCTAGGTGAATGTTGAATGTCCATGATACATCATGCAAAATAAATTCTACACGAATGATTTTACATTTGAAATGAAACTCATAAGACCTTAGTGTTTCTTTTTCTGTATTTCTAATTTTTATTACATTTTACTTATCTTGTATTGTGTGACTTATGAGTGCATGCGTGAGAGCTTTGCAACAGTTTCTTTTGTCCTTGAACTACGTAAACCCCAGATGGTATGGTCAGTTCAGGCTTGAAGGAAACTAGGTTTACTCTACTAGACATCTTGCTGGCCCATAGCTACTGTTTCTGTATCAGTGCTTTCCAAGTATAAAAGGAAAATCTCTAAAAGCTATTTAAAATGGGACTGAAATCTGTAAATATTCAATTAGCAAAACCATTCTAATCAAAATTAAGTATGATTGGTCAAATAGGAAAGATGAATATCATACATATGAGAAAATAATGGTTTTGAAAAATAACAGATAACACAAAACCCAAATGTTGGGGACAAATCATATATAAGTCGTTTAACAGAAATTATTCAGCCAGAGAAAAACTGAGTGTATCTCTTAGTGATAACTCCCTCCACACATGGACATGTAAATAATTTGTGACAGTTAATGTTCACTGTCAGTGTGACAAGATGCAGAATCAGCAAGGAGATGAAGCTCTGGGAAAACTTTGCAGTGATTATGTAGATTGGGTTCAATGAGGTATGAAGATCCACCTTAAATGTGGCCTACTGCATTTCCTGATCTTCGGTTTTGGATTGAAAAAAAAAAGGAAAGTGTCAACTGAGCACCAGCATTTCCGTTCTCTGCTTCTTGACTGTAGCACAGCGAGTGCCTTCTCCAAGCTCTCACAACCATGACTTCTGCATTGCACTCTTCAACTGTGAGCCAAACTCAAACCTCATTTCCTTAAGTTGCTATTGGTCAAGGTGTTTTATTATAACAAAAGAAAAGCAAATAAGACATAAACTAGTAAAGATCACTTATAAGAAAACAGTGAGTGTTAATTGAAATCTAAAAAATTTGTGGTAGACTTTTCTGTATTGAGATTATGAGAAAGCTTAATTTTCTTCTCGTAGTTTATTTAATTTTTAAATTTTAAAGAAATTTATTAATATCTAAGCATTATACAGTTATTAGTATTATTGCATACTCTAAGATGGTAATTTATGACACATTCACGTCTTCACTAATTATATATTCTGTATTCTGATTCTGATTCTACCACTTCTCACCTTTATGTGACATCCAGCAACCTATGTAATGTCTGATTTTGAATTTTCTTTTCATAACAAAAAATTAACCTACCTGATAAAATTCACTTCTACATTAAGATCAGGTACAGGTTAAAGTATTCTACCTGCTGCTTATTTACTTTGAGATGATTATTATCCATTGTTACAGTTATAAATTTAAATCTTTTCCAAGAACAGGTGGCAAAATTGATTCTGTAGTTTCCTTATATTTTTACATTTGCTGTCAGAACAATTTAAGTAGCCAGATTTAATTATGCATTTGTATCCTAAACAAGAATTCAAGACCCTGAGTTCAGCAAGGACTTCATTGTATTGTCTCAACCATGGGTTTTGTAGGTAGCAGAGAACTGTTTTTTATCTTCATGTAAATTCCAACGTCTCCCTATAACAATGAGAGATAACATTCTTCATGTGTTAAGTGTTATATTTTTTGTGATAAATTTTATCTTTCTCCCCACAAAGGAAAAGCCAAATTTCTGTTTAACACTGATAAAAATATCACACATCTCAAATAAACATCACTTTGAGAAATTTTGTCAGTGGTCTCCCTGTTTAGTAACATTACATTAGCCTGAAGATGTTTTGACTTGCCATTATTTTCAGTGGCCTGAATCATCCTCAGAATGTCTTATAGGGGATGCTGAATTTTGGACAGCAGCCATTCCATGTAACAGAATACATCTGTCTCTATTCTGTTCTCTCATACTCTGCGCTTTTGAAATTTACCTGCTGTTTAAATTCCATAGCTCGGCACTCTGATATTAACCTTGAGCCCTAAACACCACAGGATTTACCAAACATACAGACAATGTCCTATTAACTTGCTCTCTGGCTTCTTTTCTCGGTATTTCTCAGATATGAGCTTGTAATTTTCTGTGGTGGGGCACTTGCAGATAATAGCTTGCGCTATCTAATTGAATGAGGGGTTTAAAGCACATTAAGCACTTAGAGGGAAATTGTGCTGGGAGAGAGTGCCCATTCCAGGCTGTCAGCTAGCCATAGGGGCCCTAATCAATAGGCTGATCAGCAGTTCTAGGAGAGACACAGGGTGATAGAAAACTGTGTAATGAGTAGGAAAGCACAGAGAAAACCAGATCCTTTCAAAAGGAAATAGACATTAAAATTTCAAAAACTGTGACAAAAGTAATTGACTTTATATTCTAGAAACAATTATGAAATGCATACTGTGTGTTAACGCTAGGTAATATTTCAAAAAATGAGACAGCATTCTTTCAACAGTGGAGTAATGTATTTTCTAAATATTCTTTATTAACAAACACTATGAAGTCAGATATCAGGGTTAGAACCTGAATGATCAGAGAAGTGGCAGAGAAACGGCTAGTGACCACCTATTTCTTTCCTATCTCCACGGAGGAAGGGGTGAGACCCTCTCTAAGCCTTGCCCTACTACTTCTCCTGTCTCTCTGTTCTCGGTCCTCCAAAACCTGTATGGTTAATTTTTGTCAGCTAGTAGTTAGCTCTGCCCTCTGATTCAAAACAAACTCTATTGTCAGCCTTGAGAGCATCACAATGCATCAAAATATCACACAACAGGGGTATTCCTGGGCAACATTAGAAAAAAACATTTAGCATCTGTTTTCTTAGTACTGTTTTTATCACTGTGGTACTCAGAATGATACTTCCTCCTGCACCACTAAATATAACATAGCATTCTGTTCGCTTTTTAATAGGTGAACATATTTAAATAAAAATATTTGACAATCGAAGGCAAAGTAGAATAAAATATTCTACTTTCAGGTAAGCGGGGCAGATGAGATTATGTGGAAAGAATTGATCTCTTCTAACTCCATATTGCCTCTTTTTAAAAAAAAATCCTTAACATTATCCAGGTTGAAGAGTAATTAATTATGATGTGGCTTGCTTATTTACAGCCCTATAACATATAAAATCTTTGAACTCTCTTTAGAGACTAGAGCGTATTGGGAAATCATTTGGCTAGAAGCAAAAGGGAGAAAGGAAAGAATGATGAAAGATATAAAATACCTATGAAGAAATATAAATTTCTTTATTTATATATATATATATTGATTTTTATTGAGCTCTACATTTTTGAAGGGGGAGGGGAGAGGCAGGGAGGGGAGCAGAGAAGAAATATAAATTTCATTCCTTTTTGCAAGTATTGGAAAAATAAAAATAACTCTCTTTGTTTTTGAAAATCAGAGCCAAGCCTACAGCATGTTAGTGGCATGTACAGTGGCAGATCAAATATTAGAAACAAATTTTAATAATAAGCAAGACTCTAGAAAGAATTTATAAAGCTCAGGAGATTTGAGCAGGACTGGCCAGTTCAGGGAATTCCACAGCTTGGGGACCTTGCAGGTGAATGCTCTGTTGCCCATGGATGAGAGGCCTGTCAAGGGGGCTGATGAATTTGAGATTTATTATTAGAAAGTAAGGACTGAAGGTATGTGTAAATGGAGGCCAATTCTGATAGGAATGAAAGGGAAGTTCCACGGAGGTAATGAAAAACTCTGAGCCAGATTTTAAAGTCAATGTACTGACTGATAGCAGTTGAGTGTAAATCTGCCATAACTGGAGTAATGTGATTGAATTTATTGCTATGAGTAAATGCATGGGTTGTGGTGGGTTGAACAATGATGTGCTTTTGTGAGGGGTAGATTTTTATGATTTCCTATATTTACATAATCTCATCACAACAGCATGCATTAGGACAGAAAAGGAAACAGATACTTTAATAGTAATCATGGTTTAACTGATTTAAACCCTTGCAATAGGTTGATGAAAATATTTTCATTTGATAAAGCTTTTAGGCAGTTAGCTGTAAATGATTTTGGATAACAAAGAGTAATGTGGAAATAAAAGTTTTATACAGCAATAGTGGGGCTTTCAGAAAGCCATTTAAACTGAAAACGGCAGACGTGGGAAGCAGCTAGAGGCGCCCGTTAACTGCTTACGGTAGAAGGTGTAGGGAGTAGATGGTGTCAGCAAGCTACGGTGTTACACAGACAAATGTTTCGTGTAAGAAAAGATCATTTCAGTTCTGAACAAAGGCTCCTATTACAAATAGAAAAACTACACTGGAGTATTTGAACTCAACATTTCTCAATTTGATCTTTTCTGCATCTATGATTTTTTAAGGACTATAGTAATAATTGTTGGTGGATTTTAAAAAAGATTCAACTCACTCTATAGGCATTTTAACACACACACACTTATCTGTGAAAGAGAAATATTAGGAAAGAGGCAGTTTGTTTGTCAATTTCATGATTTCAATCTAAATAATAAATATTATTAAAAACTGTATTGTCACAGATTAAAACAACTATATTATTACAGATAGTCCAAAATTCTTGAGAGATAACTGAAGGGATGTCAATATTTTCTCTACCTGTGAAGCTTGCACTTAAGTGGAGAGATGTGGATGAGGCAACATAAAATAAACATATTTCATATTAGTATACAGAGATGAGTGATACGGAGCAGAGCATGAGAAGGCCTGTGGATACAGAATGTAGGAGAGGGGCTCATGATGTTAAGCATAAAATTCAGGGGTCAGGTATAACTGAACAGTGGGGGAAGTTTGAAAGTAGTAAGTTTAAGGATTTCTGGGAAGAACATATACAGAGGTCAAGGCAGCATAAAACACTTAAGGTTGGATTGCACAGATGAACAAGTGAAGAGAAGTTCAGTCAGGGACAGTTTTTCATTTCTGTGTATCTATGAGCATAAGCTCTGTGCTCTATGTGTATAGAATCCTGTAGAGGCCAGAAAGGGTGTCAGATCCTCGGGAACTGGGGGTTTTAGGTGTTTGTAGGCTGCCAAGTGGGTGCTAAACCCAGGTCCCGCACAACAGCTGCCAATGCAATTAATTTATTAATTAATGAATCATCAGTTCAGCAAATAAACTACATTCATATTTTTAAGGGACAGACTGCTTGGTTACATAAGATATTTGAAGCCAGAGAGATATGAGATGGAGAAATTCAAGGTATAGTCATTGGGCCTGAACATACTACAGGGGTTCAGCTCTTCAAGTCAACAGCTTTCTGTAATAGGACATCATGTTTCCTTCAATAGTGTTAACATCTTCTAATACACCATTTAGGTCCCAAGTAAGAGAATTATCTCTACAGAAAACCATTATTATCATGTGAGAGGGAATAATACAGTCTAAGACACATCTTCTGAGACAATACTTGGGAACTCTGTTGTCCTTTTTCACTTTTATATCATATCTATTTTATTACTCTCCATAGATTAAGGGTTCATTTTGTCTCCTTTAACATGTCACTTTGTAGTTTTCTGGCATAAACACACTAACGCCCACATAAGTTCACATACATAAAATATATGGGCTGGTGAAGTGGTTCTAAGGCCAAGAGCATGCAGTGTTCTTGCACAGGATTGACTCCCATTCCCAGCTCTCAATTTGGGTTGGTCACCACCTCCTATAACTCTAGCTCCAGGAAATCAACACATCTGTCCTCTGTAGCACCTGTAGTCAAATGCACATACCCTCCCTATGCATATAATCACACATAAATAAAAATGTATTCTTATGCACATAGCCCCTACACACACAACTGAACATAATTAAAATTCAAAAGATAAAATCAATCTAAAAAATAGAAAAAGAGATTTGCTTATGAGAGACAAGAAGGAATATATGTTTTTCTGAGCCAGAGTTACATTTTTTCGTATTTCTTTATGACAGAATAAAATTGCTTTTTATATGTTACCACATTTTCATTAAAAATTACTTTGTCATCCATGAAGCTTGAAAATATTTAAATGGGTATGTGAATAAAGATTGTATTATAAAAATGTGTTTTTAGCTTCTATTTTCTTAAATGTTGTTCTTAAATCAATTATAGTACTAAAAATTCTCACTATATCTCATACTCCCCATAGCTATTGAAGGCCTTTTATCATTAACTAACTTGATTGCAGTGACCATACAATAGTATGTGTATACCTGATTCTTTCAATTGTAGCAAGTGTATTTATAAATTTATTGCTAATCTGTATGTAAATAAAGTTGGAAAAAATCAAATGCACAAAATTCACCCTTTTGATTCAAAAAAGAAAATCTAATATTTTAGTTACTTACGGGAAGCAATACAATAAACAGTTTGATGCAAGTGAACATGTTTACCTGATCATTTTCTTTTTCTCATTGCTTTCAATCCAATATGCTAAGAATTTGAAAGAGTCTGAAACATAGCAATAAAGGTTCAAGGACAAAATCAGGAAGAATGAAAGGTATGAATTGCGTGCCATTGTGAGTTATGAGCTTATTTCTTTTCTCTCCTCTTTTTTCTTTGCTTGCCTCTCTTTGTTCTGGCTTGCAACAAATGAGTAACTTCTACAATTCTAAAGATGTAATGAGTGAGAAATTCTAGCTCATCCTACCTCAACATTCTGAGTTCCAGAATAATAGTTGTGTACCACGCCAGTTCTTCATGCATATTTGGTTAAATTTTCAGATATCTATTTAATATTTAATTTTTTTATCTATATCAATATCTTTGTATATGTTTATTTGTTTTTAAATCTTTCCTCCCTCCCCTTTTCCTTTACTTTCTTTTTCCCTTTTCTGCTTCCCTTTTTATTTTACCTTTTTCCTTTCCCCCTACTTCCCTTTCCTTCCTCTTTTTTTAATCTCTTCTCTCCCCTTCCCCCCTATCTCTACCTTTATGTCTTCCCACCAACTCCCTTTCCCTGTCTCTCTCATTCCCTCCCTTCCCTTTCTCTTTTCCCTCTTGCTGCCTCCCTCCTTTCCTTACCTCCCTCACTTTCCACTGCTCTCTCTTTTATTTACCCCATCTGTCCCTGTTAATTTCTTGTTGTTTTCCTTATATTATTCTTCTTTATCATTAAAAAAATCCCACCTCATTATTCATAAGTGAAATCGTTCATTCACAGGTTTAAAATAAACACATGAAAAATATTTCACAATTTATTATTAGCCAAGTGGACCTGATTGATTTAAAAACGTTGTCAACGAAAAGTAAAAAAAAGACAACACACATTTATGCATATAAGTTTTGAATTAAGTGTTACTGAAATGTCTCAGGTCCTGGGGGTCAAACTCAGATTTTCATATTTGCACAACAAGTACTTTGCCAACTCTGTTAAAAGGTAGGCTTGTACATTCAATTTCAGAACTGAAAATCAAGGTTTCCTGAGGCTAACTGCCCAGTCACCGTGGCCAGCCATTGTGCTCCAATTGAGAGACATTAAGGGAGTCTCAAAAGTAAGCAGGAAGGGCCAAAGAAACAACTTAGTATTTAGGTGAGCTTGCTACCCTCAGAGGATGCCAGTTTGGCTCGGAGCACCAAATCGCCCAGCCCACAACCCCTTGTAAGTCAAGATTTAGGGAATCTGACATCCTCTTCTGACTTTTGCAGGCATCCCGGCAACATACACATATACACAAATAAAAACAAACAAACAAATAAATACTCAGAGTTGACCTCTAGCCTCTACAAGCATGTACACATGTGCATGGATACAGAAATTCATGTATGTGCATAAAACTGCACAGAAAAACATACACAGATTTTGAAATAAATGGGTTCATAATGCAAAACTGACTTTTACCATTGTGAAACAAATGTTTGATTTGATATATGGGTATGTATATATGTACACATTTAAGATATTTAAGAAATTCCCACAGTAAACAAAGAAATGAGACCATGTAACCTCTGGCCTATACCCTCCATCCATTTAGACTGAAAACGTTAATAAACAAAATGTGTAATTCATGCAAACGTATACTTTCATTTATCCCTCAAATATCATTTACCACCCTGGATGTTCAATTTTTAATCAATGGTATAAGTAATCACTTAAAGATGAAAATGTAACTCAGCAGTAAAATTTGCCTAGAGTAACTCGGTGCACATTTTGCTTATTTCTCCCTTTCTTTTTCTTGGTGTCACTAATCCTTCCTTTTTCTCTCATTTTTAGCTGTTATAGACTTAAAATGTTTTACAAACATTCATACAATAATTCATAGAACCGATTATTTTGTTTCAGTTACTGTAAAGTTTTACCAGAGACACAGTATTTCCTTAGCAGAAATAAAAAATTTAAAAATAATTGTTTTCAGTTGTATATTCACTCTTGAGCCCTCCATGTTCCAATGGATAGTTAAGAAACTCTTGGTCACAGAATGACCCTGGTTCAACAGTTTGGGTCACAAAACAATTACACTAATGTGGAAAGGAAATAACGAGTATTCTAGAGAAATAGCAGAGGGTAGGTGGTAAAAATAATTTAATATGTTGTACACATGAAAAAAAGTTGTCAAAGGACAATCATAATTTATTTAAAAAAGAATTGTGTGCTTAATTGTTGAGTCATCAAAAATCCCAAAGACCTGATACTCCCCTTTATCCCAATACTTAAGAGAACACACAATTCCTAAGTGGACTAGAAAATCTAAGCAAATACATTCAGATAGCTTTATCAAGACTAAGTCTGAAAGGCAAAAATAGAAACACAGAACTTCTCTTTTTTCTTTTGGGAGACAGCCAGATCTTTCATTGAGAATTCTGAACTACTTTTTAAGGTATCTCTGAGTTAATTTGGAAGTGTATATGTTTAAATTTTCAGGGGTCAGAATGTTGTTGACCTTGTGCCTTACAATCACAAGCTTTTTTTTCCCCTTTAATTTTGCTTGTTTGTTTTGTTTTGTTTTTGAGACAGGGTTTCTCTGGGTAGCTTTTGAGCCTGTCCTGGCACTCTGTAGACAGGCTGGCCTGGAACCCACAAAGATCTATCTACCTGCCTCTGCCTCCCAAGTGAAGATATTGCTTCTTATTGTGTCAATTGACCTTCGTGGAAATTCTCGAGTGGGAAGGGAAGAGGAGGTCTCCTCATTAAACAATGGAAATGTCCTCTTTTGAGCCTTTCAAAGGCTTTCAAAGACTATAAACTTACATGTGAGAGAACTAAAATATAAAAGAATTGGAGATTTCAATTGTTAATAGTTTTTATATCAACTCTCAAGTAAAGAACCTTTAAAGACCTCATGGTAATGTGGACACAACAAGTCATACCATTTTAAGTATGGCTTAGGTTTGGTCATTAATTTCAGTGTCTACTCCAACTTGACTTTGTTATCTTATCAAAGTGGGTAATGTCTTGTACAGTGTTTTGTACAATTTACATATAACTTTAGTTTCTTATTAGATGTGATAATTATAAGATGTGAACAGAAGGAAGACTTAATTTTATTAACATTTTAAGAAAAATCATTAATGCTGTTATTTTTATTCTTATAATTTCTTCTTTGAATAATTTCGTGACAGTAGCTTTCACCAAAATGAAATGAAACAGTTTCCTTTTCCCATCAAATCAAGAATTGTGTGTAGCCTAATTAATAATTTGTGATGAAGTTTTAACAAAACAGACGCTGTTGTGCTGTGTGACTGAGCTTAAAGGATGGTGTGAGGAGTCAGTTTATGGGCTGTGATTAACCTCAGGGCCCCGCACATAGGAAGGCTAGGAAATGTCAGGCATTGAAGTCCTGTCATTGAGCACTGTCTGTGGATTCCCACCCACATTTACTGGGAAGTGATATTCCTTACCCAGCACCAGACAGGGAGCTCCCTGCAGTATCAAACCGCAGTGACTGTCATGATGCAATCAACTCGAACATCTGCAGTCTCAAGTGACTTTAATAATGAAAATTGTTTCTCATAATGTCATTTCTAAAGAAAACTCTCCTAAAATGTGTTGTTAAAGTTTTCCTAAAATACTTTGGTAATTTGATGTCTTGGTAAAGGTGTTCATGAAATTCTTTACTGTCTTGGTTTTAATTAGAGAGCAGTTAACTTCTAATTATTTTAATCTTGGCCTTTTTCTGACAAGTTCTTAATCCATTTTACATTTATCAAAGTTAGGCAAATTAAACTTAACTTGGAAAACTCCAAGGAGGAATTAATGTTCAAAGGTTTAAAATTGTAAATATGTTGTGTCTAAACTCTTGTATTTATTAAAAATTCATCTTCAATCATTTCAACAAAGCATTTATTTTCATCACAGTGCAATCAATGTAAATTGATCCAAAGTGACAAACTATGTAAATGAGCTGCAAATAGCTATGCAGGCAAGGACTGCTTGATTTTCTCTAAAAGAAAGTACTTCACTCCTTCTTGATGGGTTTCAAAATCCAAAACCTCGCTTTCCCTAAGAGGGGTGGAGTAGTGAGTTCAGATTGCTAAACGGTTATCGTTTGCATGTTGCATGCTACCAAGCCTCACTGTTAATAATTACCTTAATTTTTCTTCCGCTGTGCGTGGCACTGAGTATTGAACATGGGGTATTATACCTTCTACAAGCACTCTACTTTTCAGCTGCATGCCGAGACCTGGCATTTAGTAATAAAGAGGTTTTATTTTTAAATTTTGTTAATCCATCATTTAAATATACCGTTTTATCACTATAATTTGAGAATTTCCTTCTTATATCATTTTTGCATGACATGTATATCATCTCATTAAAATAAATAACTTCCAACAGTGTTCTGTCAGCTATCCACTATTTTCTTCCCATAGAATGTGTTTCCAAAGAGTAAAATGATCCAAGTCCAAAAAAGTGAATATGTAAATTCATTTAATGTATGCTGCCTTATAGTTTCGGATAATTTTTTTTAGTTTCTGATAAAATTTATAAACCTATCACTGATAATATTATTAGCTTCCTTGTCTTTACTATTTTAATAATTAAATATTTTAGTTTATTTATAAGCATATAACATTAATAGTAAGGAATGTTTGAATATCAAAAATTGATATTCTTAGATTTGTAACTCTTTTTTTTCCATTTTTAGTTTTTTGACAGTTTGATACGTCCATGTGATGGATGTCAATCCTCTGTCTCTTGGCTTCATTCCCGTCTTCCCATTACTATCTTCTTCCTAAGAAGCCTCCTTCCTCAAATTCACATCTTCTTGTGTATGGACTATTAAGTTTAGTCACAATTACTTGCCTGAGCTTGGGTTGGAAGTGATTCCATAGAATAATAAAAAGATGTCTTCTGCATATTACCTATCCACCATACTCATGAATTCACTGTACCCTTGCTTACCTGTAGAAGAGTGGGTCTTCATGAATTCTTCATGAATGAAAAGGTCTACTTTTCCCAGAGGGACTGTTACTAATTTTAAGGTCATCTGAGAGCAAGTTAAAGTTAGTATATAATCTTGGAGGTAAACATTACTGGTATTAAATATTTTTCTTTAATTAGTGCTTTTCACAAAGTTGTTTCCCATTCTAAAATGTGCAAGCTGTGATTTAAATAACTTGCTTCTATTTTTTCCCCTCACCTTGAGTAGAATTTTTTTTGTCTTTCTTTTGGAAAATTGTTGGAATTGGGTAAGTATACAAGGCTGGACTCATGCATGTGGTGGTTCCTACTCCTTCAGCTTACTAAATAGGATGCTGCCACACTGGTAGAATACTTTGGGAATGTCCTTGTCAATATTCTATCTTATCTAATTTACTCCCCTCCATCTTCCCAGGGTAATATTTCTTAATTTTGGCTCAAGAAATTCTGAGGGTTTCTACATTGTTATAGATACTTACATCAGCACTTATGCATATTTAGAAACTAAAAGAATTCTGTGTTCCTGTGTGTAATTGGTATGGTTCAAGTGTGGTGTGAGGACCTGAGTTATATAACTGTTCCTACTTGGAGGGAGGAGAGAATTAACTCCTGCAAGTTACCTTATGACATCCACAACACTGCCATTAAACATGCCCCCTCATCCACTCTGATATAAATATCTGCAATACAAAAATTATAAGTAAATAGTACTTTTTTGATAGTTTATTCTTTCACCGCCCTTAATCATTTCCCACTGCAAAGAAATATAAGTTAGGGAAAAATAGAATATTTCTTAAAATGACAGTTGTCAAAGACAGAAGTAGCCACTACTTGTCACCTGTCAATTTGAATATTTGAAATTTCAGCTGTAATCATATTGTAGGCAGATGTGGTTGCTTAACTCATCCAATATTTGCCAAATTAGCTTTATCTCAATATTAAAAGAGATCTTTGTGAGGTAAATATTCATAAATGTAGTATTTGTATTCAGTTTAAATATATGGAGATCTTGCTACAACACAAAAAATAATTTTTCTTCCACAAATTCCAATTTTAAGAATTTTTTAATTTAACAGAAATTAAAAGCAAATTAAATAGTTGTAGGCTATAGAACCTGATCTTCAATTGAAGGAGCTGTGCTGTGATATAAAAACTGAGTACAAGTAATATGTTGGGGAACATGTTACAAAGTCTACTTCATCAAGAGAATAATACAAATGTAAACAATTTTAAAATAAAAATTGTTACAAATGCTATGTTAGTTATTTGAAGTATAGTACTTTCAAGAAGTACTCAATAAAAGCGTTTCTGAATATGGGACAGCTAAGAGAATCACTGAAAAGAAAAAGGAAATTTTATTGTATCTAATCCAAGAGTTCATCCTATTTACCAAACATCACTTAACAATAGCAAATAATTCCTTTTAAATAGACTTACGGATTGTTAAAGTTTTCAATTTATCTCATCCAGGACTCACATTAATATTTAATTGTCATTTTGGAATAGCAGAAGACTTGGACAAGAGGGAATTAGGTGTAGACTTGAATGAAGCACATTACATGCATCTGTGAAATTCTGACATAATAAAAGACACAAAAATCACAGCATAGAAATACCAAGGGACATCAAGTAGTACAAGAGACATGCAAATAATATAAATTAAGACATATATAAGTTCAATTTTTATCGAAACTTTCAGGAGCTGTAGCTCTTAAACCAATTTTATGAAATAGCCTTCACACAGTACAGTAGAAGAATATATTTTCTCATTGGTATTTACTTGTGTTAAATTGGAATTTTTAATTTTAAAAGTTATTTTTTTGAGATTATCATATAGTTACATAATTTCCTCCATGTCTTACATCCTTCTAATTGTCCTACATAGCTCTACCTGATGTCTTTAACCTGCATCCCTCTTTATTTCATTAATAAATCATCTATATATCATATACTTACTCTTTTATGAATCTATTTACAAAAATATATAAACCTTATGTACTGAATCTATTTAGTGTTGCTTATACACATATGTTTTCATGGATGATCAGTTGGTGTTGTATAACCAATTAGGTGACTAATTCCTAGAAAAGACTAATTTTCCTCTCTCAGCCATCATTCATTATTTGCACCTCTTTGTTAATGTTGACTGAGTTTCTGTCCTGCCCTGTTCCCAAAGTTGTTAGGTCCCAAAGAAATCACACAGAGGTCTACATTAATCATAAATTGATTGGTCCATTAGCTCAGGCTTCTTGTTAACTCTTATAACTTATATTAACCCATTATTCTTATCTATGTTAGCCACATGGTTCAGTACCTTTTTCAGCGAGGCAGTCACATCTTCCTTCTTCTGTGTCTGGGCAGGACTGCAGAGGAATGGGCTTCCTCCTTCCCAGATTCTCCTGTTCTCCTTGACCCACCTTCTTGTCTGGTTATCCTGTCTATACTTCCTGCCTGGCTACTGGCCAATCAGTGTTAATTTAAAATTGACAGAAGACAGAATACAGATCATTCTCCCACACAACTTCCCCCTCTTATTACAAAAAAAATAGTCCATTTTTTGGGAATGTGGGCATAATTTTCCAAGCTACTTCCTGCTGGTTGGGGGCACTGATAATCTTATGGGGACCTACAGAACATTTAGAATTATGATCAAGTATCCTGTGAGGCTTGATCAACTCAGCCAGAAATCTTGAATCTGTTCTGTATGTAGAACTCAGACATCTGGGCCATCTCTACCTACTGGAGATTTCTCAGGTGGTCTTGTTGATAAAACCTGATTTTTCTTAACTCAGAAAGAATCCACACCCTCTCATTTCCTGTGGAAACAAAAGAAAAATCTCTTTTCCAAAATAACATACCTTTTGACTTCAATTTTGAAGTCAAGGTATTTTCAAAATACCTATATTAGATTAATTCAGCAGCATTTATAAGCAAATATCTTTTAGAAGCTGTTGCTCCTTCCTCAGAATTCAAACAATTTAAAGAGAACATACTAACATACAGTATCCAGACTCTCTGTTTATTTTTCATCTTTGTGTGGCTTTATTTTAACCTCTATTTCTGTTATTTTTAATTTTTTGGCTTTTTGAGACAGGGTTTCTGTGCAACTTTGTCCTGGAACTCACTCTATAGAACAGGCTGTCCTCGAACTCACAAATATCTGCCTGTCTCTGCCTCTTAAGTGCTGTGATTAAAGGTGTATGCTACCACACCTTGAATTCACAGAGGTCTGTATGCCTCTGCCTCCCAAGTGTTGGGAGTAAAGGTGTGTGCCACCACACCTCAAACTCACAGAGGTCTGTCTGCCTCTGTCTCCCAAGTGTTGGGATTAAAGGTGTGTACCATCAAACCCAACTACTCTCTTTCTTTTATATTTTAAAGACTTTAACCTCTTTCTTTACTCTCCAAAGTCTGCTAACATTTTTAACATTAGAGGTTTTCTTCATCTTTGAACTTCTCTTTACTGTATCTCTCTCTCTTTTTCTGATCACATGAGTCTTTAATTTGCTAAGCAATATGGGTAGAATTGAAGGTTAAAGCCATGGCTTTGGTGGCTGGATCCAGCCCATTTCTTAGCTTTCTGAGATTCCAGCCTCATGGCAGAGGTACCAGCTATAGCCATGTTTATTGTCTCAACTCTGTGGCATTTCAAGGTCCCTGCCAACAAGCAAGCTGCAGCAGTCTGCTCACAAACCACACTCAAATGCTCTGTAGCAGGACCTCCGGCCTGAAAGAGTCAGAGTTTGCGCTGGCAGGACGGCCCAGAAAGATGGCATTTTAAAATGGCATGGCTTACTCTCATCCATTGCTGGTGGGAATGGAAACTTGTGCAACCACTTTGGAAATCAGTGTGGCGGTTTCTCAGGAAATTGGGAATCAACCTACCTCAGGATCCAGCAATACCACTCTTGGGAATATACCCAAGAGAAGTCCAATCATACTACAAAAGCATTTGTGCAACTATGTTCATAGCAGCATTGTTTGTAATAGCCA
>PVIU01014907.1:0-50140 GCA_004026605.1 Ondatra zibethicus | reverse complement strand
TCCATCCATTTGCATGCAAACTTCAAGATGTCCTTGTTTTTTACCGCTGAGTAGTATTCTAATGAGTATATAATCCACACTTTCTTGATCCATTCTTCCATTGAGGGGCACCTAGGTTGTTTCCAGGTTCTGGCTATTACAAACAATGCTGCTATGAACATAGTTGCACAAATGCTTTTGTAGTATGATTGGACTTCATCCATTGCTGGTGGGAATGCAAACTTGTGCAACCACTTTGGAAATCAGTGTGGCGGTTTCTCAGGAAATTGGGAATCAACCTACCTCAGGATCCAGCAATACCACTCTTGGGAATATACTCATTCAATATTCTTTTTGTTATCTTTCAGTGACCTTGACAGGAGAAATATTATCAATGAATTTGTTTACTTACAAGTTTGTTATCAGCACTCCATTGTTCATCTTCTATCAAACATCATGATTTTCCTTTTGAAATGATTTCATTTTTGCCAGGAAAGTAGCTCAGTGGTAGAGTGCTTGGCTGCTGTTGGTGTCACAGGTCCTGAGTTCAGCTCAGAGGAAAGCAGAAAGAGGGAGGAGGAGGAAGAGCTTCATTTTTAGTTCTATAAAATGTAGTCCACTTAATCCTGGATAATATCTTTCTGCTGTTGCCTTTTAAAATATTTTCATTTATTCACTGAAAATTTCATACAAATATAATGTATTTAAATCATATTTACTTCCCTAAATTTTCCTGCTTCCCAACTTATTGCTTTACTATCTTCTTATCGTTTTTCTCTTGTCAATTTTTCTCTTTCTTCTTAGAAACATCAATCACTTTGGGAAATCCCATCTGCTATTTGAACTACTGCCTTTTTTTACATAGCAGAAGTTTTTTTCAAGGAATTATTCCAAATATCCTATAAATTTATAGGTGGATTTTTTTTCTATTGCCCTTTCAAAAACAGAGATTTGAACTGATGTAAGACAGTATAACTTAAGAAACTAGTGAAGAAGTACAAAAATGCAATTAAAATATGCTATATTGTGCAAGATAGTTTATCTTCAAAAACATGAATCCTACATTTATAGTATGCTAATGTCCCAACAATTATATTTAGAGGGTGCATTGAACATACTGACCATGCTTTGAGTGAATCATGCAGATCAGAAATGAAGAAGGAAAGGAGATATGTGTTGAATGGAGTGACTATTCTGTGAGGAATGGCTTGTCTTATTTCAGATATTCTATATATACAGTGAGAATTCCTTATTCCTTAAATATTGTAAAGATAGTGGAGAAGCAAAGAGTTGTAGGATGCATATGCCAAACAAACTTATATGAATTACTACGTGACATTATAGAAAATATGCAATCAAATTATGTCACTATACTACATAGACAGTAATTAAAGTAAAAACTTTTCAAATAAAGAGAAGGGAGTGTATTTGATTTGTGATTTCTTTTGGTATCATGTTTCAGTTTTTTAATCTGGCTAAAGACAACCAGTATAAATTTTAACCATAGAGGTTCATGTTTAAGATATTAGAAAAATCTGTAAATTCATTCTTCTTTATAGACTACAAATCATATTTTTAAAGCAGTCAGAGATAATTTAACTGCAAACATATGTGGAAATTCAAAATCACGGATATACCTGGAAAGGGGAATCTCAATACAGCTATCCGAATACTCCATACTAACTCAGGGAGTCAAGTATTTGTAAAAGGAAACCTGAATAATTTTAAAATTCTCTAACAGTTCTACAAATTTTAGGAACATTGAACACGGCTTTTAAAATGTTTTTTAATTTATTTCTTTAGTCCCTCTGTGTGTGTGTGTGTGTGTGTGTGTGTGTATGTGTGTGTGAGTGAGTGTGTGCATGAGTGTGAAATGGTGTGCCCGTGGAGGTCAGAGAACAAATTGCAGAACTTGCTTCTCTCCTACCCTCAGGTGGGCTCCAGGAACAGAGCTCAGGTCAACAGACTTGGCAGCAATCATTTTCAGTCACTGAGCCCTCTCCAGTCCTGGTACCAAAACCATCCTAACAAACAATTACAAAAGTAAGACTTGTTACTTTAGTAAAATGTGGAATTTTTCACCATGTATGGATTAGCTTTAACTACATAAAGTTTTATACTCAGAGATAAAAATGGTAAGACTCCTCTCTTCTTTACTCCAATCTAGAAATGATTCTGAGGGTCCTGTTTAAGTATGTTACCTGTGGTCTTACATAAAACACAGCTATGAAATGTCTAGGTTATACCTCTTTGAGTAAACCATGCTCCTGTTTTTGCATTGTTATCTTCTATTATTATCACCATTGCTACTATGGTTACTATTATCAATATACAAAATTTCCAGGACTGGATTCATGGATTAATAGGTACAAATAGTAATTGAAGTAAATCTTGACTAGCAAATGTGTGATCTTTGGGAAGCATACGTAACTTGAATATTGGGAAGTTTGCTTTCTTGACAAACCATTGTGAGTAATGAATCAAACATGCAGGGACAGTATTCTTTGTGGGAAGCCTCTGTGATGAACAATCACTTCAGTTTAGTAGGGAAAGTACTTCTTATGTAGTTGAAATAAGTTGTTTTTATTATAGTATTATTTTGTAAAACACTATTTGGATATTTGTGAAATATAGACTCATCTTTAAAATGCTTAGAGCTTTTCAAGAAAAATGATATATCAACCCTTACTGAGATGTTGAATAAGGGTTGTGATGAATATAAAATTACATATCTTAATATATAATAGCTTAATATATATTAAAATATAATAGTTTAATGTATATAGCTCACTAACTGCCACAGTAATTTACCATTCAATTTAACTGAACCTTGTGGAAAGTGTTGAAATTTTTTTGCTTTAGCTTAATCTACTTTAAATAAGTAGCCTTCCTTGTTTCTAATTTGCTGAATGCCATTTCTCCAAGTGTATTTTATTAAATGGATGTCTTGCTTGGCTTTTGTAAAGGACATATGGATTATATTTTCTGCATTTTCTAATTATTCATATATTATCAAATATCCCTTTATCTATATCATGAAAAATGCACTGTAAGCTCTTATGAAAATTCATGTAACAATTATAAATTGGGGTTAATAATTATGTATTCCAGTTTATTGATCTTATAAATCAACCTTTTCCAAAGTAAGGAAAACCAAAAAAATGCAAAGTAAACGGGGTGCGTTGTCTTTTTCTCCCTTTCATGTTCTTGGATTCTGTTTAATGTGTTGGTAAGTATTTCACAAAGGCTCCTTTTGTCCATCCATGTTCACCGAATGCTTTCCACTGTATCCCCTGTGGTTTCTGCCCCACAATTCTGCCTGTGTTTAGAGTTTTGACAATCCCTCATTAGTTCCAGAGTAGAACTTGTAAGAGCTAATGAGGGTTAATCATACAGCTGTGGCAGCTGGCACTGAACATTAATAGAGAACGTTTGTGAAGAGGATAACTTTTGATAACATTTGATGATGGTGTTTTTCAAATAAGAGCCACTTGGAAAATCTAAGGTGCTGAGAAACGCACTGTTCATGCTCTTCTACTGTCGTGTCTCATCTTCTAGGATGTAGACAAAACATCCTGTGTGCAGGTAACACTGTATTCAGTGAAGGATGCATCATTTGGGAACATATCATTAAAAAGTAAAATTTGATCATATTCCTATTGCCAACACTGCAGGGTAGAACTGTTGCTTTTTCTTTAGAAACACAATCACCTATTCAGTTTCTAATCAGACATATGGGGGGAGGAACTCCTGTGTTCCCAATGAAGAGTAATCATGGAATCAGAACCACCACAAGATCAGATACAGACTTTGTGTATCATAAAATAGTCAAGCACTATGGAGATGGTTCAGTGGATAAGAGTGCTTATTATGAAAACACAAGGAACTAGGTTCAAATCCCAGTACCCATCTATAAAGTGTGATATATTCTAATGCTCCAGTAACCCTAGTGCTATAGTGCTGAAGACAGGAGGATCAGGCTTGAGAGACTGCCTCAACGGGATAGTGAAGAAAAGAAAACAACTGTCTTAGTGTTCTATTGTTGTGAACATACAGCAAGACCATCGTGACTCTTATTAGAAAGAAAGCATTTAATTGGGGGTTCCTTACAGTTTCAGAGGAGTAGTTCATTACCCTTATGGCAGGGAGCATGATGGGGAGCACGGCAGCATGCAGACAGACATGATAGCTTAGAGTTCTACATCCTGAACTAAAGGCAGCGCGGAGATAGAGGCTCTGAGCTGAGAATGGGCTTCTGAAACCTCAATGACCACCCTCCAGTGACATGATTCCTCCAACAAGCCAGACCTTCTATTTTCTTCAAACTAGTGCCACTCCTAATGAATAAGCATTCAAGTTTAGGAGCCTATGAGAGCCTGAGAAACATTCTTATTCAAACTATCACAATAACCAGTGATAGTTCTATGTTCTCTGCTTTTTTCAAAGTCACACGCGCAAACACATGTGCATATATGTGCATATTCATCACAGCATATACTGCACACAGACTTATATACACGCATACACATATAAACTAAGAAGAAATAATATAATGCAGAAAGATATTCAGTATTGAAATACCTCAAACATGAAAGTTTTAACATAGAATATTCAAGCTAATGAACAAAGAAGAAGCAAAATGTGAAGTTCAGAAGCAAATTTGAGTATATACTAGGTTTTGAAGGTATATTTTGCTTCTCTGATAGCTACACCAAAGAAATATATATGTTTACCCATATTTGAGACCTATTTGGTGTAATTTCATATAACCATATTTATGAAGGAGTCTTCAAATCATCAGTCATGAGTTACCACAGTTGTAGGGTATTTGGGTGGTTAACATGTAAAATTTAGCAAGTGTAAGGAGAGTACATTTTTTATTCTCAATCTTTGTACATGTAGAGTTAACATGAATGAATTTGTGCTAACAAATGTAAGCATAGTGTTCTAAAGAACAATACTATACCAATCTTTAGTGCTTTCTACAGATTCCCGAAGACTTGCTGCTAAATTCGCAGGAAGACAATTCAATTACAAAAAAGTAAAACATTTCAACATTGACTTTTCTCCCCTTACAAAATTTATGATAACTTCTACACCAAATATTCCTAGAAATGCATCATTAAGAAAATAGAAAATGCCATATCCCAGAGGATCCCTCAGATTTTAGAGAAATAACAGCAAGCCAATGTTAGTATTGATATTTTAGTGCATCACCCAAAAAAGTGTTAAGTTGACCCATAAGTGCTTAATCAACGGATTTGATCACTCCCACCACTCCGGGTCATTTAACAATGCCTAAAAGTATTTATGTTTCTTACAACTAAAGGGAAACAAAGAGTTACTGACATATCATGATATCCTAACACAAAGCGAAACATTCACAACAATGTGATGGAAGCATGCACATAGAACCCAGGCAGATAAAGTCACCTCTATGTGAATCCCTTTCCAGAAATTCAAAGTAAAAATAAAAGTTAAAACCCCACACGAGAGTCTAAATTGAAACCAAAACTAACACATTTTAGAAAGTCTCATCATCATTTGTTGTAGGCTTTGATAGAGATGACCATAACTTGCTTCATTGATTCAACAGTGGCATTTAAGTTTAAAGAGACAAACTTAAGAGTATTCAGAGAAAAAAATAAAAATTTCAGGACTATTCAAATGAAGCTGCCTCCAAGCAGTGAAAAATGATTATGAAGGTTTGATATTGAGTGGTCCTACTCATCCTCTGAGAATAGAAACAGAGCAGAGGAATCTGTCAATAGGAAGGGCTTGGAGAATGAGTCTCTTACAGACACAATTCACATGTCTTGATTCCCTTTCTACTGCAATGTGCTACAAATTGTGACAGGTAGATGGAAGTGTATTGCAAGAGATATTGTATGAAAATGTTTATGTATTAATCACCTTTGTATTAAAATTCCCCAAATTCTAATTTTAGAGCTGGTCCTTTAAAAATAAAAGCAGCATGACAAGAACAGATATTTGTTAAGAAAAGAAAAAGACCACATCTTGTCTTTGTTGTTGTTGTTGTTGTTATGTAACTGAGACTGAAACTTCATGTAGGTCTCCCTGTGTTCCTTGGAGTGCATGCTACTATTCCCCATTTCAAAGGAGTAGAAATTGGAAGATGGAAAAGGTGAACAAATGTCTAAGGTCACAGTTGGTAAATAACTGAATTTTAAACCTGAACATAACACTTGTGTTTGACCCTATTCCCTCCACCCTCCTGCAGAAAGACAAGGAAGATGAGTCATCTAGGGTTCTCCCACCTGAATCATAGGAGATGAGAAACTAAGAGCAGGACATACTGCAACCCTGGTTTCAATGCCAAGATTGGGCAACTGGATTGGCTCCATCAATTAAGGGAATGGTTATTGAATTCTTATTTTTCTTCCTTATAATCCCAAACAGAATCATACACGCTTACATAGGGTGAATATATATGTAGATATGCCCTCACAATGAGCTAATACTAGATTGATACTGTAAGGGTTTCATATTTTGGTTTAAGGAACAATATATAATTGAGTACACCAAAAGAGAGCAATGCAGTCAGCACTACACCAGACTACCACCAGCATTTTTCACTTTATATATGGCCTTTATTCTTCAACCTTTAAAATATATTTGTAATAATCTACCCCATTCTTTGGAAACCTCATCTTAAATATGAAAAGTATAATTACATTTCAGTTTCCATAATCACGAATATAAAATGTTATTGGTCCTCAACAAAAAGTTTTATAAGGTAAACATCATTGACCATATTTTGTCAGAGCAGGACTAAGAAAGAGGACTTACAATTTGTGTCATGTCACAATGGAAATTTAGGTGTAGCTCTGAAACCTGATACTTTCAGTAATTTAATAAATGAATATTTTTATTTAATATTTTTCCAAGTTACTATAATGTGAAAATTTTCAAGTTTTTGCTATCAAAATGCATACAAGCTATTTTGGTTAAGAGTTGAGAAACAAAAATACATTACTAATGGTTAGTTAAGGCGACCAGAGCTTCACATTCATTAACACTAACCCCTTTCTTCAATACGCAATTAAGTATGACAACAACACAAGAAGATTTTCACAGGGTATAGTCTGGCTTTCAGTTTCTGGGCATGTGGAACTGAGTCACGCCTCTAATTACCTCTGCTTCTATTTCCATTGCCCCTGCTGTTGCTGAGGACATGATTGATGGGAGAGGGTGGCGAGCGAAGAACCAGCATTCAGTAAGACACTCGCTCTGTGCCCAGTGTTTATGCCTGCACAATATGCCTCATTATGAGCTTGACAGATCTCCAAGTGGCAGATTGGGAATGGGTTTTGGAGATGGCTGACATATCTATTACAGACTTCGTAAATTTTTTAAGCACATAAATACCATTTTAATAAGGAAATATTACATGCAGGTAGGTATGTACACGTGTACACATGTGAATCAGTATATAATATACATCTATTACATACTATATATACAGTTTTATAATTTAGGTTTACATATTAAATATATCATCTACATATATACACTTATTACTATATTTGATATATATCCATGTTAGGTCATTAAATGTATTCTTATCAACATTCTTTAAAGTCTTAATTTTTAACAAATCTATAGTAAAACATCAGACTGAACTTCAGATAGTATTATGATTATTTATCTATTCTTCTACTGTTTTGTCTTAGTTTTTGGATGAGGCATCATTCAAACCCCAGTTAAACTAATGCACATTGTTTCCAAAATTTGCTAGGATAACACATACTGTTAATTCTCTGCAGTTTATAGGTATACCTGTGTTGCTCTACATACACATACTTCTCCAAGTTACTAGTAAAGATGTTCCCTAATAGGATCACATGTAGCTACCTTTTGAAATATGGTGATCCTAATAGGATCACAAACTTCTCTGTTTCTTTGGAAATTGTCCCAAATTCTTCAATTTTCCCGTTGTTGAAGGTGTATCATTGACATTTTCTTTAAAAAGACTGAAACTCTTTTAAATGTCAATATCAAAAAAGGATGTGATTCTTAAAGATTTGACTCTTTATGGTCATACTTTTATGATGAGAAAACACTGCTTCAAATTCAAGTCTGGGTCATGTTGGTGGGTGAAGTAATGGAGGAGTTGCTGCTTCACTGAGGAGCTGCATGGAAGAAGAAGAAGCTGGAAATAAAGGCTGGCTCTGCCCTTCATAAGACTGACAGTTATTAGTGGTGAAAAGGAAATGAAAACATTCGTTGACTTGCTCCTTATTAAGCACAGTAGGTAAAGCAGATGAACACTTGAAAGCTCACTGAGCTGCCATCCAGAAATTTAAACATCCCTCTTACTGGCTAGTGGCCAAGGACATGCTGTATACTCTATGGGAGGGTCACAATTTTCGCAGAACTTGTCGGATCTGGTAGGAAAAGATACCTTTTGTGCATTCTCCAGTAATAAAGACTTCCTCAGCAGGGTTCATGGTAGTGCTCTTGTTTCAGGACTGAAGATATATCTGAAAAGAATACAAGGTAATCTAAAGATCCCTCTATAGACTAACGGTGTCCTGAATTTATACCTTGCTATGTTGTTTACATTAATTCATTAAAAAATGTTATAACTATAGATACATTTGTTGTCATTGCATCTGCATTTCTCTACCTAGACTATTTTGTAAGAATACAAAGGAAACTATTTAACATTTTACAAACATATGATTAGAAATGTGATTCTAAATATAAATGTTTTTTTAATATAAACACAATCTGCTATTGTTACGAATTGCACTGATTCTAAGATAAGAGCCTGGGCCTTTTATTCCATGATATGGTTTTAGAACAATATTTTGAATCTGTACACAATGGGGGAATATCTTATGTTATTACTTGTGACCCGGTTTTATTGATAAATTGCTATTGCTTATTACTTTATGTACTATATAAATATCTAAAGGAAACATAAAGCAACTTGAGCTGTGAGAAGCATTTTTCATGGAAACACACATGGTGGAATAGGAGGTTCTAGTACAGAGTCCATCTCCACCTTTAGTTATTTCAGGAAAACAACATGGTTTCCTCCTGCATAAATCACTTCCCACCAAATATACTCAAAATCTAACTTCATAGTGTAGACAAATTATCTGCTAAAGAGCCATTCCTCTTGAACTGATATTTAAACTTTTGATACATTCAAGACAGATGTCTTGTAGTAACAAGAAAATGATTAAGCAATTTCTACTAAATTACTAAAAACTTAGTCTTCCTCAGTGGATTTCACTCTTTTTTAAATAAAAAGTCTGAACAGAGGAACTAATGGGATGATGAGGTGAGGGATTGCCTCTACCTTTATTTCTGAAAAAGGAATGAGGATGATGGTACCATTTGCCGATACCAACACCATTATGAAATGTATTTTCTTTTTAATTATTGTTGTTCTGTTTTTAAGACAGAGTGCCACACAGCCTTCTATGTTTGAGAATACCAAATACGTCACAGGATTCAAAGTAGACAAAGACAAGTGAAATTATTTGTTGTTGTGGAATTGAATCATTACTACACGATTAAATTATATCTGACTCACTTAAATAATATGATTATTATATGATACATTCTCTAATGTTTTCATCATAGGAAACAAAGATTAATCATATCAATGCTTTAGTTGGTATCTGTTGGAGAAATCTAAGGACCTGCATTTAGACATGACTCTAAATCTTTCTTTGTATGAAACAGTGTGCAAATTACTTACCCTTTTGATTTAATTTCCTGATGCATTTATTGGAGAGGAACACTGACAATTTTGTCTGCGACATAGTTTATGGGGTCAAAGTGACATGAATGCTAGGTGTGCAACACATCCTGGTACATAGACAGAGCTTAAGGGCTTGCTTGTGTCCTAACAGGAATACATTCTCTGGTCAGAGAAAGTCAGCTGTCTGAAACCATCTTTTCCACTGGATTTTTCAGAAATCCAAATGTCCAAGGATTTACCCTCCAATAACAAACTAAAATAAATTTTACTGAACAGTACACAATTCATCTTATAACATAAACTATTTCTATAAGTCTAAATTGAGAGATCTTCAATTCTTAAACATATTTAGAACATCAACTGATCCATGGCTGAATAATTTTTCACAATCATCACTTTTATTAGTTTGGTAGTTGATTTTGATGGTCTGTCTACCATGGTTCAGGGTTGTTTGCTTCAAAACACTGCAAGTCAGACCATTCTGAGTTCTTCGTACATTTTCTATGGTCTGTTTTTTTAAGTAACTTAAAACATCAGTTTATATTCAGCACCAGATAATTCAAATTTTACAAATATCAATAAACTTGAAACTTGTACATAGTATCTGCGACTCACATTTAAATCCCCCTGTGAATTCTATTGTATAAAACTGTAAGTATATTGTGTGTGTGTGTGCGTGTGTGCGTTTGGTAAGGTGCACATGTGTAGGTCAGAGGGAAATCAGGAAAGACATAAATGAAGCAGAAAGAAATGAAAGTGAATAGATGTTACAGAATAGGCATGGTTCAAAATAGTAAGAGAGAATCCACCACTATACTCTGTAGCATGAGGGCCGGCTTGTTGGGGTTTCTGTCCTGCCCGGTTCCCCAGCTGTTTAGTCCCAGAGAAAATCAAACAGAGAGTCTGCATTAGGTTATAAACTGATTGGCCCATTAGATCAGGCTTCTTATTAGCTCTTGTAGCTTATATTAACCCATTATTCTTATCTATGTTAGCCATATGGCTCAGTACCTTTCTCAGTGTGGCAGGTCACATCCTGCTTCTTCGGTGGTCCAGGCAGTAGTGCCGAGAGAGCTTCCTGCTTCCCAGAATTCTCCTATTCTCCTTGCTCCACCTCTACTTCCTGTCTGGTTTTCCCACCTATACATCCTGGCTAATGGCCAATCAGCATTTATTTAAATCATGATTGACAGAATACAGACAATTCTCCCACACCAATACTCAGAGGTCTGTCAATTTTTTATCTGTGTTGTGTGAGGTCTGTAATATAATTATTCTGAATAGCAAGTTATTTATACTTTCATTATTTAAATATTGTTTCTAAGTACTTTTATTTGCATTAAAAATAGAAGTTTTCATGTTAAGAACCACAATCTGGCTTCTAATATTAAATCCATTTTAAGTGAATTCTTTTTAATTGCTGAGAAATCAGTCACAGCTTCTTTAGGCAATTCTGAAAATGGCCTTAACTTTAGAGTCATTCTTGCCTAGATATTAAAGACATAAGCTCCAGGGATTGATTCTAGGTCTCTGATTCCTCATTTATCAGTCTTGATTTCTTTTATATGTGTTTCTTGAATAAATATTAAGTGGTATTTAGGAACTTATACATCACAAGTAATGACTGTTAAATCACTGTTCAGTATGTTAAAAAAAGTACTTGTAAGTCATGACACTGATTTAAACCCTGGAATTTAGGACACAGTTGTCTGAGTGTCTAGTGCCCCTTCAGGAATAAGCTGTGATTCAATGTGAAAAAATTGATTCATAGTTTTCTCTATGATTTCAAGAACCTTAATGTTATTTTTATTTATTTTAACTCTTCAAGAAAATTTACTATAGCAATTCATAGTGAGGATATCCCAGAGCATGATGGCTATTATTTGGGGCAGTTTATTTTTAATGTCGCATGTCCAAGAATGACTAACGCTTGTTTAAGCTGAAGAGGTCAAATGACTTAAGCTTCCAAAAATTTATTTAGCAAATTTCCCATTTGCTTTCAGCACTGTGGTTCCTTTTACAAAGTATGAACATGCTTGGACTATAAGCAAAGTGAATTTACAAGGTTAATTATAGTGTATTCTGCAGAGCACAGTCATTTTGTTCGTAGTTCAATATTATGTTTGGCGTGTGTGATAGCATTGCAAAGTGGATTTGCTGTGTCTCTGACTTTGCTATTCTTAGTTAGAAATGACTGTTCTCTTAGACCTTTTCCCCAGATAAAATGTCCACCGAGAGTTACTTAAATAATAAAAACAAAGAAGTTTCTGCTGAGAATAGTTTTAGTTGTTGGCTGACATTCACGGAGAGAATGTACATATGCGGCAATGTATATGTGGTTGTACACAGTATTAGAAAAGGCATACTCTAAAGTATAAACTTGACTGGAATGTTTTTAAAACAAATGTAGAAAATGAGAATTTGAAAGCTTGTTGATACAGTTAATATAAATTAATTTACTGGTTTTCATCCATAGGTTTCAGAAATATGCCATATCTACAAACATATTTTACATATAGAATGCACTTGTCATTCTTAATGTTAAGAATGAAATGGTGAGAAATAAAACAATGTTACTTTTTTAGATGAAAATTTAGCATGTAAAACCAAGTGGCACAACATTGACAAGGTAAATATTTTATGTGATGATAAGACTAGGAATTAATTGTCGTATCTAATGTTGATTACCTATTAAGTTTAATAAACTAAATAGAGTATTGTGCATGTTGTGCTTTGAAGAGCATCTTGAGTTCTCAAGATACTTAAAGTCTAGTGGAAGATTAAATCATAAGGGGAAGAGGAAAGAATGTAAGAATCAAAGGATGGGGATATATACAGCAAAAATATTTCTTCTGGAGGTATAATAACCCTTAAGAATTCACTGGTTACTTGTACACAATTTGTACAAAGTTGAGCCTGCCAATATTTCATCAAAGTTGGATCTGGGTGTGGGCTCTGATGCCTCCTTGAGTGTCTCTTGTCAGGAGATGGTGACTGTGACAGGTAGTAGCATTTTATCCAGTGCTCTAGGCACCAGTAGAATCGTCCATGATCATGCTAGTGTCTCTAATTAAACTCAGCTAGTTACTCATGAAAACATAAAAGGAGGGAAGTTACAAATATGGAAGATGAAGGGTTTGAGAGGAAGAGAAAGGCAGATACCTGAAGTTAATGGAGGTTAAAAAAACATTATATTTCATCACATACATTTATGAAACTCGCTGAATAAAAATAAGAAAAAATGCACAGATGTATGATGAGATGGCATGAATGAAGACTTGTTCTTGTTACTGATAACTAAGAACACAGGCATTTAAACTGAGAAGTATCCACAAAAATCTAGAAGAATACTCTGAAACTGAAATCCATGTTATCTAGAGATTTAGTCTTTCCTGAGAGATATGTGTTGTGTAAAGTTTTAAGGAAGCTAATTTTTACATACTCAACTTCTATATGTGGGAAAGCTGAGCAGTCAAGAATTCTTATTTTGTATTTAAACCCAGATTCTCAAGCTTATATTTCTTCCCCACTTCTTTTTCAAAGTGTCTCTGCGTGTATGTAACTTTGCATACATAATTATAACCTATGCAATCTCTATGCTGTTATCTGTAGACATGTTCACATTGATGCTGGAAAGTCCAGCATGCCTCAAGCCTAATCAAATAACTACAAGCAACTAAGAAATGCTGAGAAAGGGAGAGAAATCTTCCCCTGGAAGAGCACACCTGTTTGTTATCCAAGGCCCACAATATTTTCAAATGTCAATATCTATAATCAAGCCAATGAAAAATTTAAATTTCCAGTAATTTTTGTTTTAGGAAACATTTAATATGTTAACTTAAAATGAGTTTATATATAGGCTTTAAAATTGTTTCAGAGTGTGAGTAATAAATGTTTCTGATTTGTAGATCTAGACCAACCACTTTATATCACCAAGAAAGAGTTAAAGACACTGAAACTAAATCAATTAGCTCAGGCCATCAAAGATATTAAGTAGTAGATGCCATCTAGAAAGCAGCATCTGTAGAAAACTGACAGCATTCATGAATGGGGTAATGATAAGATGATAATTTTTAAGTAAAAATAAGTCTTAAAGCAAAGGATATTCTGAAGGTAGGGGCTTTTCCCTAGATTTATCTGTCAACCAACTTCAAAAAAAAATTCCATTTACCTGAACCAAAAACTATTAATGTATTTGCACATAAAGATGTATATTGGAATACATAGGTCCAGTCAAAGAGTTTTAGTTTTGTTTAGGCATAGTACTTTTAATTGGTTCTTGAAAAATCTTAAACAGTAAGAGAGAAACAGTACTAATTTACTATAACACTAATTAGTATCCTGCTGTATGATTATATAAAACCAAGTTATTCTTTCAGAAAAAGTATGACTATTATAAATAAAACAATATATACTTATAATATTTGTGTGTCTTTTTGATAGTATTCTAGAGATGTTCTTAGAATTTAGTGTGCTGATAGACACCAGGGGCCCTTGTTGGAAAGGTTTACTTTAAGAGTGCAGTACTACCATTTTTATATTTATTTATTTACTTATACTTTATTCTGTCCTTACTGCAAGTGCCCTTATCAGTTGATTAATCTTGTCAGTTGAAACTTCAGTTTTGTATGAAATTTAGATGTTGTATTTCTTTGACTCTCTGAAAAGATTGTCCTACAGGAGAGCAAAAATAATTTACCCATTATTTGCAAGGGTCATGACTGAGAGCCTCATTGCTAAAGATAAGTTAATAAGAAAAATGAATAAAATAATGTTATCAAAGTTTTACATGAACGCAAAGGAGACCTGGAGACCCTAGAAAGCAGTATTTTATGTTTAGCTTTGAAAAGGAAAGGTCATGCAAAATGTTGCAGGTCGTAGCTCAGTGGAATCCTACATGTGAGGTTCTTCACCAGATAATCTCTTCTTGTTCTTGTTCTTCTCTTCCTCCTTCTCCATCTCCATCTCCTTTACCCTCTCCTTCCTCTTTCTCCTCTTATTATTCTTTCCAAGTTTATGATTTAATTGCATTTGCACTCCTACCAGCAATGTGGAGTGATCCCCTGACTCTATATCCTCTCCAACATAAGCTGTCCTCAATACTTTTGATCTTAGCTCTTCTGACAGGTATAAGATAGTATCTCAGAGTCATTTTGATCTGAATTTCTGTAATGATTAAGGATGTTGAGCAATTCCTTAAATATCTTTCAGCCTTTTGAAATTCTTGGGCTGAGAATTCTCTGTTTATCTCTCTACCTTCTTTTTAATTGGATTATTTTGTATTTTGATGTCTAGTTTCTTGAATTCTTTATGTATTTTGGAAATCAGTCGTCAGTCAGATGTGGAGTTAGTGAAGATCTTTGACCATTCTGTGGGCTGGCATTTTGTTCTATTGGCTGTATTATTTGCCTTGCAGATGTTTTTTAGTTTTCTGAGGTCCCATTTATTGATTTTAGTGTGTGCATTACTGTTGTTCTATTCAGGAAGTTGTCTCCTGTGTTAATTTGTTCAAGGAACTGCATCTGTGTGTCTGTGCTTTTGAAGGGTTTGTCTTTCTCCTTCCTGTCCCTTTTCTCTTTGCTTCCTGTCCATATGAGGTGAGCTTTACTTTATTTCCTATACCCTATACTGTTGCTCAGCTCCCCTATTGGCCTTAAATAGCATTCAAACCAGACAACCATAAATGGGAACCTTTGGAACACTGAGCTTAAACAAATCTTTGCTACCTTTACATTGTTCATGTTAGGTTTTTGTTGAATGCTGAGTAATTGTGGTATTTCAACTTACTGGAAAATGGGAAATTGTAAATAGTAGTGGGAAATGACAGTATTGATAATCATTGTTATTATGCACAGAAGCCATTTCCAGATTTGATGCCATATTAAATAATGGAACATAGTGAATATCAGCATGCTATACAGTTGGTTCTCTCCATTGAGAATAAGAAAAGAAAGGCACAAGAATTGAGATATTTTAATTAATTCTAGAAAATAATTACAAAATAAATGTTTTCTTTTCTCTCCCTTTCTTTAATCCATACTCCAGTCTAGAACAGATTTAGCTGTAAGTAAACTTTACCATGCATTGAGGTCATTTTCTTATCCAAATTAGTTAGAATGCAAATCAGCTGCTCTTTCCAGTATCTGAATCTCCTGTGTATAATTCATGCTGCCTTTATACGTGTAAAAGAATGGAATATATTTTATATCCAAACATGATCAAGTTAGGACTAATAGAACATCATAATTTGTCTAATGTAGGTAAACCATTGCCTTCCTATAACTAAATGCTGACCTTTAAAGGCCATAGATGCAGTTCAGTGGTAGAACACCTGTACCTTGAGAATGGTCCTATTCCCAAGATAGCAAAAGAAGAAAGGAAAAAGATAAATATTTATCATACATCAATATAGTTATGTATAAGATTACAAAAATATTGGAATTTTCGTAGAGAATAAGCTCTTTCTGGGAGTATTCATCATGTATACTCACCATTTATTGTTCTTTCTGTTTATATATGAGATGAACTATATAAAACAAAATTTCAAAATGGAGAAAGCAGACGGCCTTCCTTGGTGGTAGCATTTTGGAGAAATAAATATAGTGATTGTGCTGTCAAATTAACTGCATCCTTCCTAAGGTCCACATTGTCCCCCTGCTTTTCTGCCTTTGGCATTGAACTAGCATGTATAAATGAGCTTGTCTGCTCTTTTTGCCCTGTTGTTAAGGCAGGGACAGCAGGCTCTGCCTTCAGTACTCAGTCTATTCATAAGATCAAAGCATTCTAAAGTCTCTCCATTGTTATTGTTGTTGACAGGACTTTTTGCTTCTGTCTTCCTGCTGAGCCAGACCCTAAGAATCCCACACCATGGTTGCTTTCTCTCATGTCTTGCATAGCTGCTGGTTTACAGACTCCCAGAGGGAATAAAAAAAATTCCTTAGAGTCTCAGTTACAGTTAGCACCAGGAAGACTTAATAGTTTCTAACTTAGACTAGAATGTGGTATTCCTACCTCTTTCTAAGAGAAACAAGATTGGACATTTAAGATGAATGAATTTGGGTTTTATTTGCTAGAAGAGGTAAAATGTAAATTTTTTGATAGACTCTGAATCACCTTCTCCTTCATGCAAAGGTGATACTAGGATTTACTTAAGATGTCTGAGAACTGAACTAATAGAAGCGCTCCCTGTTTCACTTGGATCTTTAGTTGACTGGATCGCCACCACTTTGAATCCTGCGTGTGTGACTGCAATGATTTATCGGGTGACTTATTTCTGTATTCCTATAACCAATAGATTCCCCCAGGTAAGAGAAAAATAAAACAATTTTGCTGTGCTGCCTATCACATTTACGGTTGGACTATGAGACCGTTTCCAACTCTACAGTGTCTTGGTGGACAGCTCCTCAAAATTATTATATAAGTAATTAGATATTCCCATTCCATCCAAGAACTTTGGAGTTCAATGTCATCGTGGCTTGACTTAGGCAGGATGATGAATGATTTAAGGTTTACAATACACAAACATTTAAAAATTGTATTTATACCAGGTTTTCAGTGTCCTATTAATCCTTGAAATTTAATAAAGGCCTCCATATATTCCTATAGGTAGGTGTCGTATGAACACATTTGAAATATTTTTATAGTGATTATTTACAATTATCTAAATTGTAAATCTAAAGTGAGGCCACCTTAAAAAAAACTGAAGTCATTATTTTAAAACAAAATAATTACCATAATTAAGTGATCAAGACTTGTCTTATGTTTTATTAAGGCAAAAGGAAATATATGTTGCTTTGAGGTCTCAATTAGGGTGCAGAATGTTGGCAGACAGAATATAGAAGGAAGAACTCTGGTTGACAGTAGGTATCTAAATGGAGAATTTTCATAGTTATAGCACTTAGTTCCACTGTCCAGATAAACCAAACACAATCAATGTGAAACATAAATTCAACAAGTAATACATTTAGGAAAAAAGACAGCAATAACTTGTTCAAATGAAAATATAGATCAATAAAATTTAATTTTGTAGAATAATAATAATGCTCTAAACCAGAAATAAAGAATAATATTAACTTTTAATATCATAATTATATAAAAATCATAATATTGATAGAAAAGAGAAATACTTTATACTAGATCTCACAATACATTTAGTGTTACTATTATTTTATATGACAACTGTTTATGTATATTATAATAAATTAAATTTCTGGGAGCTCTGTACATCCAAATTAAAAACCAAATTAAAATTTATTATTTAAATCTAATAAATGCCACAATTTAACCTACAAAACAATTCATTTATTTATTTTCTGTTAACTCTTTGATTTTTCAAGATAATTTGAAAGGTAATGAATTTAATCAATAAGAAGCAATAAACTTTTACTTCTCTCAATTGTAGTAAACATGAATCAAGAGATAGTGTGACTTCAAGGTAGTGGTATTGTCATGAAGATAAATTTTAAAGTGATAAAAATATGTGACTTTTCACTATAATATGGACATTTGAGTCTAATTGTGAATATAGTTATATAAAATGTATTTGTGATTATGACAGTATTTCACTTCAGCAATTACATAGCATTGTTAATACTGATACTTCAAGAGACAATACTCTTATTTCTAGCCTTTAAACTACTGACAATTTTTACATTCTGATGTAAATTTCACATATATGTAAGAAGCATGTTACTAAGAGTAAAGAAAGTTAAAGTTCTCTTTTTGGAATGTTTCATATTTTAGGTACTTGTGATAAACAAGTATATTTTCAAAATATCACTTTTATCTGTGAACATAGTATATATCTATTAGTATTACTTACACTACTTTTATGAAGTCATATATTTTTTACTTTTGAATCCATGCCTAAAATTTTAATGGTAATTTTTTTATGTTAAAATATATTTAATTTATCATAACATGTTTGTAAAAATAGAAAAACAGATTTTTTAAATAAAATAAAATACTAAACACATGCATTAGTCACATATAAGGAATATATACAGGCTAATACATAATGAAAAATGAGCACAGAATAAAAATTGGTATTTCTTGAAAGAGTAAACAGGTATATTTTCAGTAAATTTCAGAAGATAAATTAATATCATAAATGATTAGCAAAATGCAAGCAAGAAGGCAATGAATAACAGATTTAACTACTTACTTAGAGATGTGTTTGTTCTAGTTTGTAAATCAGGTGGAAGAATATTTAGGGAACAGTGATTTTGTGTTTCCTATTATAAGTTTAATATAATAATTATGAAAATTTAAATATTTTGATGACTTTGGCAATTGGATTAACACTAAAACAGGAATAAGAAAGCTTTTACCTTCCTAGGTTTTTTTGTGAGTGTGTGTGTGTGTGTATACATTTTAAGAATTATTCAAACTGTGTAAAATTTAGATGTGATTCAAATAATATTAAAAAGCAAGTAGATGAGTAATTTGTAATATATGTAATATTTGCATACAGTAAAGTATTGTACAACAAAGATAATGGAAATATACATATGACTCATACATGGACATTAGCAATATAGTATTAAGTGAAACAAAGAACAGAAAATCACATTTATCATGATACTCTTATATGAACTTAAAGACAACTGCAGTATTTACAAAATTAAAAGTACAAAAAGACAATTTTTCTTGGGTTATTAATCATCTTTGGAGGAGATAGTGTGGTCTGGTAGTTATGATAGTGAATTTGCAGATACATACTTCAATTCTACTTTTTATTGTTTTGAATTATTATGGTGTTAGAGGTTGAAGCTAGTCCTCTGAGCTGGAACATCAAAACTCCTGTAAGACTTACATTCCCAGTGCTTTCCCATTTTAGATGATGAATGCACACATGCTTATTACACTATTATCAAAAGAGCATAAAAGTTAGTGGCTTAATAGGTGACCAAATTAAGGAAAAATGAAAATAAAGGCACAGATGTAAAAATATAGGACACATCTGCTCCAATTATTTAAAATTCTCACATACCAAAACTTTCATTATTCTTATTTGTAAATTCAGTTTCAAAACCAATAAAGTGACATACTATCTTCTTTACATCTTTTTTCTATGCATGCCACCTTTTATCACAATTGACATCTATGAGAAGTTAATGACTATGACACATTGGTTGCTGAGGATAGATTTAAAGACTCGAATGATTTTGATCTATTAGGCTAAACCATGACTAATATTCAGCTTTTCAGTATGACATTGTAACAAAGATTTAATATTTGTATTAAAACTCTGTGAGAAGAAATCCCAATTAGTTTACTGTACAGTTACACATATCTCAAAATATATGGACAGTTCAAATTTTACTTGATGGTTTTAAAGCAAAGAGGGAACAAAAATGGATAGATAGGAAAGAAGTCCTTTATCTCAGAGCAGTTATATGAGGAAGGGAGACAATGATCAAAATACATTGTATGGAATTTTTAATATGAAGGAAAAAAATGAATCAGGGAAAGAGTTTTCTTGCTGAGCTAACTGAAAGAATAGCAATGGCAATGGTACATTGCATAAATACCTGATATTTCTCATGCATTGGTGCAGAGGATATCATCTCTAATAGGAAGAATGTGTATTTTTAAGAAGGAAAATGACATATCATGGAGTTGCCAGACAGAAGCATGAAGCCAGTTTCTATTTCATTTGGCATTTGGTTTAACATGCTCTGCCAAAGAACCAACAGAAATGGTTTGTATAACAATCGCTGAAAGAACAATAAAAGATTGGGAAACTAAGACAATTTTTTCCATATCCTAGTAAATTAAATTCCCTGCCATATATTTGAAATTTTGGAGCTCGTAATAAGATATTTCTAAAGTCTAATGTCTTCTACCCTCAGTCAATATCAAGGTCCAGTAAACCACAGAATCAAGAATATAAATTGTTTTAACAAAAGATATAGCTTAAGAAATTCACCTTTAGATTAAACAATTTTCAAATAAGGAAAGCATTCTGTGTTGGTGCTTGTTTTTCTATTGCCTATTACCCCAGGCAGTATCCTTACAAACAACCTACACTTTTAGAAGTGGTATCCTCCAGCAAATTTCATGACATGATAGGCAATAGGGAATTGATCTTCCTTTCTTCACTACACTGATAAATCCAACTAATGTCATACTTTAATTTTAAATCTTTAAATGGCAGTACCTCTAAAATAATTGTAAATATTTTAAAAACTACTTATGAGTATTTATATAATAAACTACAGCAGAGAAGTTTATTATATTTAAGGGAGTAAACAACTTTCTTGGAAGTTATTTGGGAGCCATGAATCTATCCTTTATTAGTCTAGGAAACAGAAAGCAATTGTACTCTGTCTCAATAGCTAGGTTTACTTTAGGTATGTAAAAAATACCCAGCATGCTATAAATATTTCTTAAGTGTGATCACATTTCATTCCTCAGGGTTATGATGTAAGAAGTTATGTAGTATTCAAGAATTATTAGATGTATTTAGTCTTTGAACTTTACAGACATTGCAGGGAAAAAATTATTTCATCTGCTATATCTATAACTTTGCACATTAAAATATGGATAAACAAAGACATCATTACTCACTCAGAAAGTATTGACATGATCAGTAACTCTTCCCTTACACAAGTTTCATTCCTAACACTACCCCAGTCAGGTACGTCAAAGGTAAAGAAGCTTAAAATGTTGTTTTACCAATGACTTTATTGTGTTCCATATTTCAGACCATCAGTTGTTTAAATTCAGATGATTCTACATTCCAAAAAATTATGCTTTGTAGACAATGTTGTATCCAAGAAAGTGTAGTCAATCAAGCGTATCAAACAAATTATGGTAACAGTAGTAATAATGACAGTAATGAAAGTAATTTTACATTGTAGGGATCTGATGAAGTTACTCCTGGTCCTAAAAATTTTAAACCGAAGTCAGTATTGGCACAGTGTGTAATTTCACCCAAATAACACACTAGTCTCATATAAGGTGGGCAGAAACTCAAAGGAGAATTTTCAAAAGCTCTCTGAATCTATTTCTTGTGGTTATAGACCTATACACACCCAAGACATTTATCACCACTCATTTCAGTGGACTTTTGAAAGGAGAATAATTCATCAAACCAATATTTTTCAATAATCTCTGCACAGAATAATTTGCCTTTTCTCCTGATCTTCCGTGTGACAGATTGTCAAGGGGGAGCTTTTGTGACTTATACCACAGGCAGGATCGGGTTTCAGGTGCTTTCCTGTCTTCTCACTGACTTGATTTATAGTCGTTGAGGCAGTGCATAATTAAAAATTAATTATTTTGAGTGTCCTAGTAATAAAGGGAATCGAGAGGGTGTATTGACATGCTAATAGGTCTATCCAGACCTGTTCTGGCCATCTGATCCTTTGGAATATCCAACAGCTGCCGTAGGCAAAACTGACAGCCGAGCACATTCAGGCCAAAGGGTCGAGCGCTTGTCATCTAAGCCCAGTGGGGCCGAGCAGGGGCTACTCTTCCGATCTTCTTGTTGAGGAATGAAAGCAGGTCATATTGCGGAAATAACACGTTTGTATGACTCTACTAGAAAGTCTCTGTACAGAGGTAGTGACATGGCTTTACATACTATTTTATGGTTGGTTGGTTTGTTTTCTTTTTCATTATGTGCAAAAACACTTCCCAGGCAATTCTTGAAAAACTTTTCAGTAACCATAATGTTTGACTCACTATTTCATTTAAAGAATGTGTGATTGAAGCAATATTTGTAAATAAGCAAAACATAACAATTGTTATTTTGAATCATAAGTACATACTAAGTAGTATTTATCCATGAATTCCTAGAATAAAATATGCTCTGATTTTTTAGGAAGTTTTATTACTTTCTAAATAATTTCTGAATAAGGAATTGCACTTATGAAACAAAATACTTTTTCTTTGTCTCGTGGTAGCTAAATATGGAAGCTATACAATTTGCAATGAATTTTAATAGGGCATTATATCTATATATAAATTTATATATATATATATATATATATACATATAAGTATATATTCCCTGGTCAAACATATTTATGAGGTTTTGTTTATACAATATTTTGTTAATTATTTGAAAATTTCATCTGATGTATTTGATCCTGTTTACCCCTACTCTTCTCTAACCTATCTCCAATCCACACTCTCATGCAAAAAATGCTGTGTCTTTCATGGTGTTTACTTTTAAAAATTAGAATAATTTAAAGAAATAAGTAAAAAGTATAATATTCCACCCAATTAGTAGTATAATTTATTGTCTGTACCGACATGTTTATTATAAAGATTGACAAGCTGATTTGATAAAATTGCATCAGTGTTATAGAGTGAGTTCTGACAAATAAAAAATAAAATTTAGGAATGTCTAAATAAATATAGGCTTCTTGAAAACTAAACATACATACATGTAAGAAACATTTTAAATAAAATTTTCCTGCAAAAATGTAATTTTTCTTTAAAATCAATCCTTTAGTCTTAAAGTACACTTTATAAATGTAGCTTTCTACATTTAGTGTAGTTAAACATCAAAATCAAAAATAATTTAAAAATTCATAGATACTGTAAATATTCATGTTTCCTTTGTTTGTTTTCTTCTCACATCCCCAGAGGGATAATAAGGAAAAAGTGATTAGCTATTTCACTGAATACCCATTTGATTCAATGTCTCTAATGGGAATTTTTATATCATACACTAATCACTAGTTCAGTCAGTCACTGTTGACATCCCGTAGCTAAATGTCCGCTAATTGAAAATCAATGGGCATTTGCCCCTTATTCACACACTCAGCTAAAATTTGCTGTGTGGTGATGATGTTCATGTTTTTCACCAATCATAAATTAACTGGTGTTATATATTCCATCCACAAGAACAAACATAGGATCACTGTTGTTTAGAATTTTATTAGAAATCTGCTACTGCTAAATTATCTACCAGCATTAATAAGACATAGTCCTTATGTTCCGGTTTATGAGAGATATTATTGTACCACACCCATATATATATGGATTGTGCATCTAATCACCATTACCAGTATCTTTGAAAAATACAGTTGTTTTTCCTATTTTAAGAATCAACAAATTTATCATCTCTTTCAGAGATTTCCTCTGTGCGTTTTAAATAGAATACAATGCACACATTTTTCATTAAAAATAGATATGCCACCTCAATACTAGAATACAATCAGTAAAAATATATAATATTTCATAGTATTTCGTTGTGGGATTGGATTTCAAAGACAGGTGCAAAAGAACATATATTTTAACTACTCTGCTAAATATCTCCTACAATTCTTGTATAATTCAATTTCTTTCCTCCTTAGACATAAACTAAGGAGATCAGCAAGCAGAATTATGAGCCTGAAGTCTTGGTCACTTATTGATGGGTCAGTAAATAAAATAACATTTCTCCGCGGTAGCAAACAAGATGAAGTTGTCCTTTAGTACCATGGAGGACTGATTTTCAACCTGGGTTCATTCTCTGAAGGTGCTTTCTAATCAATGAGGATGTGAAACAAAATGCAAAGTTGGCAGAGCTAGTGATCTAACTCACAGACTTGAAAAGAGTGCCTTTGTCTAATTGCTACAAATGCTGCAACCTGAGCTGGTGATTGTTAAAGCAATTGCAAGCCAAGAATTCTCATTCTACTGAGACTAAGATTCCCGCCACAGGGTAAAATCTATAAAGGATTCCTGTTAAATGCAATAGTAGTACCATAGTAATACCAAAGCTTCTAAGAATGTATAAATTGATGTATAAGGTTGAGATTTCAATCCTCAAAACCAGAATTTCACTAGGCAGCTTGTTAGAAGCTAAACCCTGTCAATACTGTCCCAGAATATCTAAATAAAAATATAAAAAGTAGGGCCTAGTGTTATGTCATTTCAACACGTTTTTAAATTTAATTTTTACAGTGTGGTTTGAGAAATAAAAAAATGAAAGTCAAAAAAAAACAAGGTCAAATAATGCACTACATGGTGTTTTGATATTTCTGTTAAACTTCTATTTTCTGTGTATAATGAATTTGAATAGAATAATTTTCAAATAATTTAGGTAGATATTTGGGAAACATTTATTTCACTCCTGTCTTATTTAATCTACTACAAATTAATTTATACATTTCTATCCATTTCATTTAGTAAGTATAAAATATCTGCTAGGCAAACAAAAACAGAGGCCAACTTTTCAATTTTCTCATTATGTAATTCGATGAGGTGGTGCTGAAGCTATGTCTTAGGAATGATGTAATTTTAATTTGAAATCTGAAAATATTGATATCTCATAATACTTTGCATTTTTCACTAATAATTTTATGTTTCGTTATTAACACATCAGCTTTAATTCAGAAAAAACCATTATGGGAATGTTGGGTTGTAACAAATATTCTAACTAATATCTAATAGGAATATATCAATATAGCTACATTTTCAGCAATGTAAATTTTAAGGAAAACTGATCATGTCATTATGTTTTATAATTTTGTTGATGTACCTAGATTTTAATCATATAGACGAATATATCATCTAGTCTTCAACTCTATAGCATGATAATACACTGAGTTAAAGCTACTACACGGATCACATTTGTTTTTTATAAATCTCATGTATTTAAGAGAAAGAAAAGACTTACACATTTTATTTAAATCAATAGTTATTGAAACAAATGTGATTTTATTTTTTATTTCAATAAAGATATTCATTTACTATGATAACATCGCATTATAATGTTTCCATCAACACCTACAGAAGAGAAATTACTGGTGTGGAGAAGTATTTCAAATTGTATTTATTTCTTATATTAAAATATGACTTTATCACCAAGGTGTCAGGACACTGCAATCAATATTAGAGTACAACATGAATGCTTCTTTATCTCTACACTGAACAATTAATAATATTATTAGAGGTCATGACTTAAATTTTTCACAATGATGGCCTTTGTGTTAGTAACTCATTTTTAACAAAAATCATGACACTTTGTCCTATGAATATGTGGTTCATCAGACTGCTTCTGGCGTAGTTCAGTTGTAGGTAGCCCTCTTGTTAAACACCTCTGCTCCTCATACTCCATATTCCTTGGGACCATCTGAATTATAGATGGGTACTGCAGAAAGGGTGAGTGTTGTTGACATTATTAAAGAAACTTTACAAAATGATGAGTAACCAAGCAAAAAATCCACATGTAGACCAGTTGTTATTCTCAAAGAGCACTAGTAAGACGTGCCTCTTCCTAATGTGTGCACTTGGACTTCGTGGCCAAACTTAGACACACCAGAACATACCTCTTTTGTGTTTTGCTTCTGAGATAAATTCAAATTAGCACATTACATACGATAAATTATGAATAATAGATATAATTATCCGAGGAATAATCAAAATAACCAAGGCAGAATGAATAGAAGCAGTGCTTTATAATTCTAAGATGGCTTTGTGTTACCTGTGATTGGTTGCTAATGCAAGCCTGCACTCCCATAGGGATCATTTCTATCTTGACTTTATGAAGGAGAAAGGAGACTTTCTATTGATTGCTCTGATTAAATGGTACAAATGCAATGTGGTGTTCTAATTCTGCTCCCTTCTAAATATTGCTACATGTGTGAGTAACATCATACCTCCAAAGCAGTAATGAAAATAGGAGTTTGATATATTTATTCATAATATATAATGTTATATATATTCATAATATTTACAAGTTATAAATGTGTAGTATTAATGGAAATGCAAAATCATAAAGGAATCGTATCAGACAAGTATAAATCTCTTTTTATGTCATTAAATTATATTAGAAATTGTTTATTTAATATGTTTAAATTTTATGGAAAAAGAAAAACGTTTAATTTCAAATGAAGCAAATTTTATGTATTTATCTTTTGTAGAGCCGGGATGACATTTTGACAGCTCTACCATCACTTTAACAGGGACACAGGACTCAACTGTCCAGAGTACATAATACACATCTGGTCCCCTGTTGATTTAGTTCCGTGACTTCCTGTAGACTGTGTCAAAGAGCATACAAGGAACACAATGAGGTTGCCACCATGTCTATGGGCAATGACAGTTCAATTATTTTATGTGTGAAGTGGCAGGGTGACAGTTGTGGCACTAGGCTGTATCTGCTACACTAGACATGCTTTCAATCACTTTTTCTTGACAGAAATTTGCACAGCAGTTAGGAAACTGAGATATGAAATCTGCTATGACAAGTCCCAGGGTTATTTAGAAATTCATTCAGAATATCTCAGTCATTGAAATCTAATGCTCCCTTTGCTTTTTATTACTTTTGAAGTAACTAGAATTAATGTTTAAATGGTCTTTGGATATTATTTTCTTCCTCAGCAGTGTCAGTCTGGATTCTAATCCCAGTAGATCTTGTTGGTTCTTGCTGATATTTGACAAAAGATAGGTTTGTCAGTGTGTGTGTGTGTGTGTGTGTGTGTGTGTGTGTGTGTGTGTGTGTGTATCTGAAAGATAGATAGTATATAAACTACAATATGCTTCAGTATATATTCTGTTGGCCTATCTGTTGATAAGGCTTCTCAATAAAAATCATTAAGTAAAAATCCCCTGAGCACCAACTCTGAAAACATTTATCCAGGTAACCAGAATTATTTCAAAGATACATAAAAAAATGAGAACTCCATGCTTAGGAGTTCAAGAACAGGCAGAAAACAAGTAAAGGCAGTAATTTCCACAGAAGCATCATCTACTGAGACTGCAGAAAGTGCCATTTATGTAATGCGGATAGAAGTCTAAATAGAGGACAAAGTTAACTTTGACAATTTAGAGCGAGCAGGAGGCTCTAGAAGGATACATCAAGCTGAGCTGCTTGGGACTGGGTAGCTTTGTTCTTACCTTCTTCTGTTTGCAGCCTGTAATAGACATACTGAAAAATACACAAAAGTTTCTTTTAAAATATTTTTTTTAAAAAAAGCTATTGGAAGATAAGCAACCAAAATTTGAGGGCGAGCAAAACCTCAACATAATCTTGCAATAGAGTTATGATGTTAAGAAGAAACATAAGCAAACATGCCAAACGTGGTGATTTTTAAATTTTAAGGGACGTGGTAATAGAATGAGAAATTGGAGCCAGGTAACACAGTATGTCACATATCATCCAAAGATCTTAGATTTTCTGTATGCATCAGTATGTATCCAGGAAGTTCTTTTGAGAGGAGCCTTCAAATGCCTTTAATCCCATTAGTAAATAACATGCAGTGTTAGGAAAAAAGTTAGAAAAAATTTGGAGACCACGACAGCTAGCTTTTCAAGAAACAGCAATAACCTTTCTGGGACTATCTATTTAAATAAGGAGGTTTTGTTTGCCATAAACAAAAAGATATTCATATGATCAACACGGACATGGGTTTCTCAAGGAAAAAGGAAGCTTAGGTTACGCAGCCTATAAAACTGTGAGTAAAGTGTTGGGTTCAGTGAGTAACATCTCTGAAGAGAATGTGACTGTGTAACACCAAAAACAAAGTGCAACTCCAAAATATAAATGTTAATCTGCCTTAGTCTCTTTTTCTGTTACAGTAAAATGCATGAAACTAGATAATTTGGGCTCATAGTTCTTGAAACAGAAAAGTTTAACATTCAGTGGGTACAGGCAGAGAGTTTCTTGTCGTGGAGAAAGTCATATGAGAAAGCCCACAAAGCAAACAAATGTAAAGAGGTCACTACATGTTAAGAAATCAACTCTAATAGAAATGTTTAATCTTCATTAAGATGGAAATTCCATGACCCACATGCCTCTTAAAGGTTCACCACTCATCAGTCTGTCACATTGGAAATTAAATACAAATATGAATTTTGGAAAGATAAAGCATATTCAAACTACAACAACAGAACTTGGAATTTCATAACATTTAGATTGATGGTCTTCATTGCTATATATATAACAGTTAAAAATTTAGACATTGTAGGTGTCTGACAATATTGGTATTAATAGCCTTGAAATAAGGTGCTTAAAGGAATTTTTTGTTTCTAATTTTCTTGTATATTGTTCATGCTACCCATATGTTTACTAGTTTGCTGTTTGTGATTTGGAAACAATGCTTTACTTCATAATCTAGGGTCACTTGGGATTGCTGGTCATTCTGCACTTTCCCTTTTCTTGGAATTATATGTGTTTAGCATCATTTCTGGTGACCCACCATGCCTTTAGTTCTCTCTTTTCACTTTCTCTTTGTTGGTGAAAAACAAACTAAAGAAAAAGATTTCCATCGTGTCAACTCCTATCATCTCCTATGACTATGCTACTTGTCTTAATTCTTCAATCCAAGTATGCAAAGCGATGCAGTTGCTTGCTTTGGTGAAGTGTAGATTCTTGTACTATTTCACTGTATAATTTCTCTGAATTTATTCTTGTTACATTGCACAGAAATAACATTTCTTATTTCAGATCATGGAACCCAGGTATGTCATAACCCATGATCCTCTTTTTCACATCGTATTTTTGTTCTGTTTGGAATAAGTGTTATATGGATTTCTAGACTCATTCTAGAACTCTGCCTTCCTGTGTCTCTGTGATTTATTATTCATTTTTCTTTCCTAATCCTACTATACCGGCCCACTTGATTATTTTATACAGTTGAAAACACAGATCTTGAACTTCCAAGTCATGCCCATTATTTTCATTTCTCTTCAATTCTTTAAAATCCTAGTGATTTTGAATTCAAATTCAAATCCTTTGAAATATTTACAGATACTTGAGGTGGTGGACTGAATTTGGGCCCCATATTAGATATCCTGAATTCAAGTGGCATAAGAATAATGAAATGTGCATAATTTCATGTTATTAAGATAAAATGAAATGTTTTGCATTGAGCAATTCAAAGGACACTTTGAGGGCTGCTCTGGGATTGGCTAGACACCCAGCTATCAGTTTCATTGGTATGGAAGAGTAAACTAATCTGGAACACCTTCATCTCTGTGGCACCCTGTTCTTATAGGAACACCTCGGAAGTTGTTTCCATGGGACTGGTTTATACCGTGGCTTCTGCCCACATAAAATTCTCTACATACAGAGTCAGAAAAGGTTCTAACCTTTTCCCAAAGGAAAGCTAATAGAATAAGCGATGTGCTACATAGGCATATCAGTTCATAACTGCAGTCTCTAAGAAGAAGATACATAAAATCATATTGCATTAAAAAGCACAGAATGTTGAAGATGTGGGGAATGTGAAATAACTTAAATCTGTTGAGAAAACAGGGAACAGAGACAGCCCAAAACTGAGACACTAGAGATTTTAAAGTTGAAGGGTGTACGGGAGACACTGCTGATGACCTTCAGAGTACAGATCAAGAAAGCTTGTGCCTTGAATTCTCGACACAACACTAAAGGATTATGTGTTTTCCCTGTGTTGGTTCCATGCTTCCTTTCAATGCCACCATTCCTCATTAAAAAAACAAAAATGGGAGTGGTTAGTCTGTGCCATTACATCCTAGAATTATATAAATTACTTTTTATTTTGACAGGGGATCACATGTACCTATTTGTCTTTGGTCTCAGACAGACATTTAACTTGGATTTTTTACAACATTGTTGGAACTTTTAAGAGGTAGACATAGAATTGATAATCTTGATTACTCACTTACTAGAATGTTCAATGCTTATAATACTAGTAAAGCACACTCTAGGGTATGTGTGAGGGCATTTTCAGAGAGGCTGGGGCTTTGGATGCAAAGAAGAAAAAGCTGTAGACTCTTTCTATGTCCTGACCACTGTGATGAAATCTAGTTCATTCCGTTGCCTTCACCATACAGTGAAGAGCTGAAACCTCTGAAACCACAGCTAAAATAATTCTTCCCTTAAGTTGTTACCTTAAATATTTGGTCATAATGATGAAAATTGAATAAAACAATCTTTAATTCCTTGAAGTATTGGACTATGATATTCTGCTTTGAGCCAAGTTCAGGGTTTTTTTGATCAGTTTAATTACCTTTAAAGTGATTATTATCTAACAAGTCATTTTATGTAGGCTTGACTGACTTTATTGTATGGTGCTAGATTTTTGGTATATATGTATCTGAGAACAGTTACCTAGTTGAGTCTATGTTTTAAGAGTCTGAAAATATGATGGAGGTTGGTGATATAGTTTAGTGGCAGAGTCCTGGTCAGACATCTGCAATTCATGGCTCTAAACTGCTACATAATAAATATATAATAAATTTATGTCCAAAATATTTCCACTGCTTACTTAGAAATTAGGGAATTTAGGCAACACTTTTCATACAAGGACTACACTCTGGAGGTTGCATAATTAATATCTGTGAAATATCTATTAAATCACAAGAATTATCAACACCATAGTCTAGAATAACAGGGCCTTTGTAACCTATGCCTAACTTCTTCCCAAAACCCCTTTCCAATTACTTAAGATTTGAGATTGAAGTTCAACTTTCTTAAGTACATTCATGGTAAAAGGAGAGGTGTCTTGGATTTAAAACTGTAAACATTGCCTAACATTCATGAAAAACAAAGCTTGCAACCTCCCTTTCCTGAGTCCTTTTCCAAGTCAGTAGAAACTTATTTCTCCTTATGTAAAGCTATGGAATCTTTTTAATCACTATGGCCCTCATATTCATCCATTTGCTTTCTGATCTCAGAACTTTATCAGTATTCTTCTGTAGCTTCAAATGGTCTAAAAGAAATTGTCAAGTGTTTAACAAAACTTCTTCCATGTTATACCGAAGTATGATTATTTAAAATCTTTTTGTCCCTTGTATTTTACTGCTTCTATTTATTCAAGAAAAAAGACAAAAGTCAGATATTGTACATAAACTACAAAAGTAGATATATTTTTTCCTAAAACAAGTCATCCTGTATGCATCACTTCCATATTTAGTTCTTTGATGTTTCCCATTTTTTACACACACACACACACACACACACACACACACACACACACACACACCCCACCTACACCTAGAACCATCACATATAATTTCAGGATCTCTTTCAGACACCTTCAGCTTTTATGACCATGAGAGTTTTTTGGATTCTAAAATACCTTCTTATATATCTGCTTGGGGGTGGTTTGAGAATGCTTCGAGATACCAAAATCTGTTCGTGCTCAAGTCCCTTTTGTACTTACTCAGTGAGGGTGTATTGTCTTTATTGATTGTTTCCAACCCTAGGAGACAAAACCCTAGGAGATTTTATGTATAAAGTCTGTAGACACAGAGTAGTTCTAAGCATAAAGTACAAACATTTCAACAAACTACATATTTATATTACATTAGAATTTACCTCACCACTGTCTGTTAGTTCACCTTATGCTTGCTAACTCTTCTTTGGGAGGGCTTGCTGTTAAATTCCGAGCATGTATTTCCTACCCTTTTTCTATCACTTTTACATAAAGGCTCTACCGACTTCACCACTCTTCTGGCTGAGCAAAATTTCATCTCAATAATTATTTGAAATGATTAGCGTGTTCATCAAAAGAAGCTCTGGGGCCTCTTTAATAAGGTTCATGAGGTACAAAATTCACAGTGACCTTTCATAGAGTTACAAGGAGGACCATTAGATGGGGAATTGCTTGTCTGGTGTTACGACACAAAGTGTCCAGCCTTAAACCTAAGCAGCTAGAAAAACAGAGCCATGATTTCCTTAGTGAAATCAATAATCAAATTTTGGGGTATCTTCCTGTCCAACTGGCTTTTGTTTGTATTAGAACCTTCCATATTAAAAATTAAAGGAAAACAAGACAAAATGATTGAAGCACTTTTGAATCAGAATCTGTGAGAATTTCTTCAGAAGCATAAAATGTTTTCCAATGCAATATGGTTACTTCTTTAAGAAAGTGATTTATGTAACAACTCATAGATAGTGATAAATGTTTCAATCACAGCCACCAAATTAATGTATCATACATAAACATTGAAAATGATGTATGAGGAAGGCAGTTAAGATGTATGAAAGCATATTAGGTATTTGCTATGCTGCACATAATATTTTAGCAATAAAAGTAGGTAATATGAATCTCATTAATAAAGATAGAAAGTATAATTCAGAGATATTAATATTTCTAAGGTAGCAAAATCAATACGATGTACACTGTGATTTAAACGCTAATCAGTCTGATTACTGAGCCCATTCTCATTCACCTAGCAAATGCCAGTAAAGATGAAGTATATTCTCTAATCAATAAAAGTACAATAATATGCATATGCTGTTTTTATGTTTAAACAATGGAATTTTTGCTGATTTAGTTTATACAGAACATAGTACACTGAAATATCATGTTTCTTTCCAGAATATTTTTTAATGTGTATGGATGAGAAAGTAAAAATTAAATAACATTAAGGCATATGTTCTATGTAATAGAATAATGAAACATTTTATTTTTTCTAATATCTCAGCGTACAGAACTTCTCCTTGTGAACGGATATATTTAGTTTGGTTTGATATTTAATGGAATATACATGGGTAAAATTAATTACGGTATATATAGCCTAAGGGTAAGAAAATCATGAATTATACTGCAGTCACAGGTTATATAGATCTTCAGTTTAGGAATAATAAATTGTGCAGGAAAAACATGTCATAGTTATAGGAACATTTCTTTTCAAAAGAAATATGAAATATTTGAGGAGTAAATGTGTTTCCATATATTTCTCATACTGCAAACCATTTCCAAATTTCCACAGATGCTTGCCAAGAACAATGATAATTAATGTTTCATTGAATTCTTTGAGAAATGCTGAATTCCAGAACTGGTTAGGACCATATTTAAACACATGTTGTGCTAGACTAAATTCCAAAAGAAGAGAGAGTATTTCATATTTTGACTATTTATTTTAGAAAAAAATACTCAAGTGGCATACAGATGCAAAATGCATTTGGTTAAAAAATAACATATGCCACTTACCAGTTACTCATTCGTACACACACACACACACACACACACACACACACACACACACACACTTTGGAAATTTTTCAACATACTACATAATTGTGAAACATTGAACTTTTTTAATCATATTTTTCTCAATATTGCTATTTTTTTCATCTTACCTTTAAAAGTATATAATACAGAAAAGGAGAGCAAGCTCATTATTGATCATTAACTTGTTTGTCTGTAAGATGGGGAATTGAGAAGGGGGGGAGAGAGAGAACACAAGTACAGTGGGTATGGAAGTGGGAAGAACCTTGTAAGAATTGAGAGGTGGGAATGTAATCAAAACATATTGCATGAATAAAACTTAAATAAAAAGGGTCTTAAATTTTTTAAATTTTAGATATATGTATTCACGTAACAATTTATTTACAGATTTGTACCCATACACATAATACCTTTTTATTTAATATAAAATACATCAAAATAACTTAGAAAAATCTTGGTTGGATTTAGCTCTTCTAAATGGTTTCCTTCAAACCAACTTTACTTTTCTCTGCCAGATGTCAGTCAGTTATTCCAAGCAATAGAAAATTGACAAGTAGAGTGGTGAAACACTGGTTAAAAGACCTGTGCAAGAGATACTTCTGATCCCAGCAGGAGTTATAGGCTTACATTAAAGGAAAGAGAGAAGAGCTCTCCATGTTAGTAAATCTAAATTATAAGATGTAGTATTTTACCCCTTTAATCTTTTCCCAACATCTAGCAGTACCTTACCTCAAGGGTAAAATCTGTACCTGAAGTACCTTGATAAGATGAATGCAATACATATAAGACATTTAGATGTGGGGAGCTCTTGAGAGTCTTTGAAAGAACAGGATTTATGAGATGGAAAGACACCAACAATTGACACCCAGATCATGCATTTCTCCTTATCAATGTTACAGCTCTTTTAAAGACAAAGTGTTAAAGTTCTGAAAATGTTGCTTGTCTTAGAGCATTGATCATTCTCTTGTCTTCTGTAAATATTTATTTTCTATAACCTGGTCTTAAACACACACACACACACACACACACACACACACACACGGAAGAAACACTTGTATAGAGGTAGAAATATTTAACATCTTAGAATAAAATTTTTTAAATATCATTTAAAAGACAGATACAATTTAGCCATTTGAGAACTCTTATTACACTATTTTGGAAGTGAAATTTGGATTTCTCCTCACCTAGATACAAAATGCTATCCTATAATAATATGTGCCTAATATCACTTTCCTATATGCTGGTCAAACATAGAACATCTTTAATACATAGTTTCCTAAGTACTTTGTTTTTCCATTATTATTATTTCAACTTCTGTATTTTTACATTTATGCTAAGCAAGATAAAATCTCATAAAATGACTATTTACAATTATATTTATAGTAAATTGAGGAATTCTTAGCCTCAGCTATGATTCATACTAAGACCATGTTAATGAGATATTAGCTTTCAAATGTTCTGTTTAATTGGGACTATCCTTAAATAAGGGCATGGATAGCTAACAAAAAGTTTTAATTCCCATCTTTCACCCATTTCTGTAAGTACAAGCTGATTAAAATACATATATTTTTATTTTTTATATATATTCGAGTTTCCTCTGGAGACACAGTGGTAGAATCTGTGAAAGAAGCAATATGGCTTCAAAAACAAAGATATTATTATCTGGCTCTAACCAAACATATTTGACCAAATCTGCCTTAAGCAAAAATCTCTAGTCTAACTTTCAATAAAATTGTAAGACTGTCTTAATGTGGCTAAAGGACTTTCTTGTCATTGCATGAATTTAAAGGCCAGAGTCTTGTGATGAACCAGACAAGAATTTGATTTAACAGCAATTTTTTCTGTTGTTTTTGTCTTCTTAGATGAGAATATACTAGGAAAATGTACAATACTGAGAGAGAAACATTAGATACCACATGGTAACAGATCTGAATCCACATAGATAAGAGATCTACCTTCACATCACTGTGATATGAACGGAAGAGCCTTTTCCATGATTAAAGGATGTTTTCCTATTCTTTATGAAAATGTGTGTGTGCGTGTGTGTGTGTGTGTGTGTGTGTGTGTGTGTGTGTGTGTGTGTGTATCACATTTCAAATGTGAAGGTCAAAGAAAGAGTGCAGGAGTCTGTTCTCTCTATCTACCATGTGAAGTCCAGAAATAGAGTTCAGATTGTTGTCCTTCACAGTGGGTACATTTAACCAGGGTACCCACTATTACCAGTCTCAAATGGTGCTTTTCTTATTCACGAAGATAAAAATAGTGAAGTTGCAACTTGGTGATCTCAGTGGGTATCTAGATATGTGTGATACTGAATGCAGCTGAATGTGGATCTCAATTGGTTTATTATATCACCATGTCTGAACTACTTCAAATGTCTTGAAAAGCATTCTGAACATACAACCTTGTCTTAGTCAGTGTTCTATCGCTGTGATGATAGAACACAAAGCAACTCTTATAAGAGAAATCATTTAGTTGGAACTTGCTTACAGTTCAGTGGTTTAGTGCATTATCATCATTGTGGGAACATCAAGGACATACACAGGCAGGCATTGAAGATGGCAAAGTAGCTAAGAGTTCCACATCCAGATCCACAGGCAGCAGAAACAGTGAAAGACATTGGGACTGACATGGGCTTTTGAAACCTTGTAGCACAGCTCGCAGTGATATACTTCCTGTAAAAAAGAACACACCTTCAAAATCATTTTGAAGTAGTGCCACTTGCTGACCACTAAGCACTTAAATATATGAGCATATGGGGCCACTCTTATTTAAACCACCACGAACATGTAGCCCAGATCACCCCACTCTGTGCTTCATAGACTCTATACTTCTATTTGTTTAGTCATAGAACTTGAGTCACCTTCTTCTCTTTCTCTTAGACTTGACATGCAGTCAGTGACAAAGCTGACCTTTCTAATATAATGGACCTCTCACCATTCATACCATGTGGACTTGTACTACTCATATGCCATGGTCTTAGGCATTTTCCATATCAAAATATAACTTTGCCCACTCATGTACCTCTGCCAGTCTGGGCACCACTTCTCCAGATCACCTTTTAAATTGTGACCAAATGTTCCTACAACTCTCTACTGAAGAAAACAGGAGCTCTCAGAGAAATGTTTGATTCCATGCCGGAAGCAGGGAGAGTCTAAAATGATCATTAAGTACCTTATTGTTCAAAAGTCAATGACTAATGGATACAAGAAAATGGTATACAGATTTCAAGGAGTTCATGCTGCCTGAAATTCAATTAGCATAAGAAAATTACAAAAAATAGTAATGATAAAATGAGGAATTAAATAAGAATAGTAGAAATAACATCAACATTAAAATATATTTTAAATTCCTGAATCTAAATGAATGACAATGATGAAAACATGAGTATAGAGTGCTAATTGACAGGTGTGTGATTATATCTTGCCAACCTTCTCAATATTTAATATGATAATAACTACACAAACAACTAGTCAAAGCGTATAGATAAAATATTTACACATTCTTTAAGTGTTACTAACCAGATTAGTAAATAACAACAAAGGGAAAATTATGTAAAACAGAGATCTGATGAACAATATCTATTTGTCAAACATAGCGCCAATCATGAGACAAAACTTCTACTCAATGTCTGGTGATATAATGCTAGAAAGAGTACTGCACTGGTTGTCTTTTTTTTAAACTGATTTTTATTGAGCTCTACATTTTTCTCTGCTCCCCTCCCTCCCTCTCCCTTCCCCACTTTAACACTCCTCCCAAGGTCCCCATGCTCGAATTTACTCAGGAGATCTTGTCTTTTTCTATTTCTCATGTAGATTAGATCTATGTAAGTCTCTCTTAGTGTCCTCATTGTTGTCTAAGTTTTCTGGGATTGTGATTTGTAGGCTGGTTTTCTTTGCTTTATGTTTAGAAACCACTTATATGAGTAAGAACATGTAATAATTGTCTTTCTGTGTCTGGGTTACCTCACTCAAAATAATGTTTTCTAGCTCAATCATTTTCCTTATCCATTCTCCATTCTTCAGTCAAGGGGCATTCCTGAGGTCCTTGCTAGAACAATAAGACACCAAAAGGAGATCAAGAGTTTTTGATATACATAATTATATCTCTTGGAATTTGAATGTCTTATAATCTGGTATATTTCATTTTGCGGATACCAAGCCCTTTGCCTTGTTAACGACTGTGGTTGCAGACTGTGAAAGTCAAAAGATGGGTATACGGAGAAGTTGTGCTCATGCTTTCTATGAGCAAATTTACTCAGAGATAGATTATTTAAATCCCGTCCCAGCCTTTTCCAGATCTCCCCAGGCTCTCCCTGCCCTTCTCCTTATTGTTCTTATATGACTCCATGTTATCCTTCATCTTTATCCTTCTTGTGTTGCTCACAGCTCATGCCATTCCCCCAGGCCTTCATTCTTACATTTTTCTCTGCTATTGGGAATAGCTGCTTGTGCGCTAGTTTTCAAATGAATGTAAGGTACAGTGGACTTTATTATTATAAACTTCAACCATTTTAGTTTCTACTAAACCTCACCACCATGACAAGCAATATCTTTTTCTCTATTTCCGGTCCCCATAAAAGTGAGATAAGTTAATATTTTTTATGTGATTATTTTTCATAATTCAATGTCTGGAGCTTCATCTGTATTGTGGCAATTGCTCAGATCTTCTGTCTTTAAGGTTGAATAATCTTCTGTTATGTGCAGGGATATGTAATAACATTTTTAAAAAAAATTTAGAACTCTTCATACAATTTCTCATAATGCCTTTACTCATACTAAATTCTTACCAACAGTGTGTTTAGGGCTCACTTTTCTCTGTACACTAAATTGTTAGCTCTTATCTGTTAGATAATAGCCATCATCATATTTGTGAAGAAATAACTCAATGTGATTTAATATATAAATAGTTTCATATATCATATTGCATATTTTTATATTTTCAGTGATAGATATTATTTAAATGCTTTGCTATTTTAAAAATGAACTTTCTTCTTTTAAGTAGCAGATATTTTAAATTTTGGAGATTGATAATTGGTCACATAAGCAATTTGCCTATATGATTTTTGCATATGTGGCTAAACTTTCCTATTTCTCAGTTGTTTTTACTTGGTTGCACAAAGATTTTTTTGTATATATGATTGAGTTAGAGTTCTGAAAGGAACAGATAAGCATGTTGGCATTGTCCTTAAGCTTATGGCTGTAAGCACCATTGACAGGGCATAATATTTCTTCTTCCTTTGCCTTTTTCCATCACACACTGTCAAAATCTCCACCTGTGGTGCTGCCATTGCAGAGTCCTTCATGAAAGGCTGATGCTTCCCACTGTTTCCAGTCTGAGCCTTAGCCCATCCACCACATCACTCTGTCTTTGAGGTTTTCTCGCTATTGGCCAATGCTTTGCAGCGGCAAAGGTGTCCCACTGGCCTCATTCTCTGTGTGCTTCCTTTGGTACAGCTATATTCTAACAAAGGATACTGGTGTGCTGGTGTGCTTCCTATTCTTGTGGCACTTAATTTTCAACAAGTTTGCTGCTGGAAGGAGACATGGCAAGGCAAGCTGGCTGCAGTGTTTGCCTTCAGACACGGTCTTAAAGAGAGTACAAAGACATTCTTGAAACACTTCTAAAGACAACTTCAGTTTTTACAGTTTTAGAGTAACTTTAAAACTCATATATACTCTCGTTTTTTCAGCACATTTAAAAATGTGATTCATGGCTACAGCTACACTGTATTTGTGCCCATAGAGTGTTTTGTTTTATCATAAAACTAACCTCTTACTTTGTTATTATGTGTTGACATCCATTTAATACTTCATCTTTCAGTTAAAAAAAAATCTGCAGCAAGTATTGATCTTCAAACCCTAACCTGATAATACACTCTTCGTTGCTCTTCATTATGGTTACCCTCTGTGTGGATGTTGTTTTAATTGTGTTTTTAAACAATGTGTATTGTTCTGTTGATTAAACTTCTCACTGGTTCCCCACTTTGGCCTGTCAATAATTGTGGGTTTGTATATGGTATATACTCAAGTGCTTTGCAAATAAGTAGATATTTGACATTTATTTCCTCATAATAAAGTGGTAAATTCTGCATAAAAATATTTATATAAATAAAAAATAGTGACATGTATCAAGCAACAGTGCACTAATAACTCTAGAGTATTGTATTAATTGTTCTTTGAGAATCATGATCAGTAATTTTGTTTTCAAGTAACCCATTAGAAGGATATGTTGTCTTTACCTATCAAATACACACGAACCAACATATGCAGATAAACATGCACATTCTTTATAGTATTCTTTATAACATGAATTCCCTACTGATATGTGATTTTTTACTTTATTAAATATATGCTATATGATAACACTTTGAAAACATGTCATGCAAAAACCAAAGTTTTAGTTTTGTATTGGAAAGTTTTAGTCAATATAACTAACGAGAAATGACTTTCAAAGTGACATCCATCTGCCTTATATAATTATGGAAGAGAATTCTAACCCTCCACAACACCTGTAACAGTGTCTGCCTTAACAGCGCCCAGAATACTTCAATGTATTGAAGTGACACAAATAATTAATTTCCAGGAAATGCTGAGGAATTACTATATAATTTTCCAATGTTTTGGAGTCTATAAGTTTAAAATCAAAGTACATGCAATTCAGGCATCCATTGAAGCCAATGAAAACACTATCTTTTTTTTTTTTAATCTCTTCCTAACTGTATGTGGTTGCTGGTACTTCTTAGAGTTTCTTGACTTCTAGAATAAGAATTGTAGTTTTATTCTTTGGTGGCTCTTTTTCCTAGTGTATCATACAGCATATATTTAATAAAGTAAAAAATCACATATCAGTAGGTAATAGACATGTCCATGTTATAATAACATCTATCTTTAGGCTAAATGTCTACAAAACTTTACATGACTTTACCTAAGCTAATAATATTGGTAAGCATTATAGCCAAATAAGGTTACGTTTTGATATGAAGTGAAGGATTATTATTTAAGCTAATCAAAGTTTGCTTTATGGCCCTCAAATTCTTACATATAACACGTATAACACTTGCAAATGATATCAGCACCAGCCCTATGTCCTCAGTATTATCCTACATAAGATCAACCAAAATGGCCATGTAGCTTATGATCTAGGTCATGTATGACTGAGATTTTTATCTTTAGATATTGACTTCAATAAATATATTATGTTTCTTCTAAATACACATTGCAACAGGCATAGAGTAGACAATCCCATTCTCCTAGAGAGAAAATAGAAGGAACAAAGGGGTTATTTCTCCCAAACATTCCAAACTGCAGCAGAGGAGTTATGTAGTGTTTCAAAATGTGAGAATAATGCCCTTTGTCCTTGTTTGATTCACTAAAATAAGCCCATAGGAGTCCTATCATCAATTTAGTATAACCCAACCACTGCACAGGGACCTATTCAGCCATGCTGTACTTTCTTCTTCAAAACTCTCACTTCTACCCTATTCCTTACTAAAATCAATCTTATTTTCTGGTTTAGTTTAAATATTATGTATTCTGAAGCAGATAAGTTTTTATTGCTATATATTCTCTTTTATATATTCTTTCTGTTATGTATTTTAGGAATATCAAAGTTAAATTGAGAATTCAAGTTCAACTGTAGTACAGTATATAAATCAGTGAAATTGAGCTGCTCAGTAGATTTTGACTGAAAGTATTTATGGTTTTTGCTTCCAAATGTTTATAAATAATATCTTAATATTCTTACAACACTAGCAATCCAATATTTATTTTAAATTGCATATTGATCATTATACATACCTTGAATACTTTCTTTGTATTTATATTCAAACTTACTTTTTATCTTTATGATTCTTGTTTTATTACTGTTCTGGGTACAAATAAATGGTTATATTGAAAAAAATCATTGGGAAGAAATTAACCCAAAAACATAAGGGGCAAACTAAGACAATAAAACTAACGAAAATAGGATTTCTTATGAGATACAAATTAATATTCTTAATACATACTTTGTGTGTTTTAACACATTTCTCTTTAGAAACAGGGATTTACCCACTTCAGAATGATGTAGTTATGTTTTTTTGAACTCAATTAGCAATACGAAAGTTTCAAAGCAGAATCTCATTTTAAGAATGATGATGTATAACGCTTTCCTGTCTCTTGTCTGCGGGCCTATTTTCTCCTTAGAGTCTGTAAGGTGGTGTGTAGCATTCACGCAATGTTCTTGAAGAAAAATTAGTTGCTTTTTAAAAGACATACATTATATAAGATAAAAATGTCATGGAAGGTGAATGGGAACAAAATAAAATCCGTAAATAAAATAACTGTTTCCCGAAATGCCATAATATATATATATATATATATATATATATATATATATATATATATATAATAGAAAACTCAAGAAATCCAAGTTGGTAAACTGATGTGGGATTCCCCTCAGTATGCTGTGAGTACGTTTTATTGCCATTGCTTAATAAAGAAGCTGTTTCGGCCAATTGCTTATCAGAGTAAAGTCAGGCGAGAAATCCAGAGATTTCGAGAGAGAGTAGGCAGAGTCAGGGAGACACCATGTACCTGCCAAATGATATCTGCATACTTTACTTGGAAGCGAATGAATGTTGTCTGAAAGGATATAATTAATTATCCCTCACTATTTTACACTGTAGCTAATTTAGATGTAACTCTTGCAGGCAGACAGGGAGAAACTTGATTTATTTAGTCTGATGTCCAGTTCTCATTAGGAAAGGAATGCTTTGGAATCTCCTGACTGACACTTAACAAGTCTCAGCTCCCCTCTAGAAACAGGAGAGCTGAATAGTAAAGAAAAGCCCTCTATGGTGGAGAGGATGCACTAAATAGAGCCTGGAAGGGAACTGGTTAGCAGATCAGTGTTTATAGAGTAACTTGAAAAAGCGAGCCTCATTTGCTTATTGGTGTTTGTTTCTGTTGCAATTTTCTCTTTTTTGTTATTCTTTTATTTTGAGACAGCGTTTTATTTTGAGACATGGACCATGAGCTCTGAGTTTTTTGTAATGTATAAGTTAAACAAATAATAAATAAATAATAAACAAAAAACCTGAAAATATAAACATTTGGAAATAAATAGGGACCAATAATGATTTTAACTATACTAGGATGTCTGTAGACGATTATGATTTGAAGTTCAAAAACAGAATACCAAATAAAATGAGATGATAGTGTTTTGTTTTAGAATATGCTGGTTCCATTAGGCTGCACACAAGTTCCACTGCTCATTTTAATCAGCTTAAAGTTCTTTGTTACAATCATTTTCACGTTAATTTTTAATCAAGTTCATCAAATGGCTATGGTAGTAGAAAGATAGCTGCAATGCCTAGTAGCCAGGATATAATTACCCCTAAAGGTAAAGTTGGGTTATGAAGGTAGAGGGTTGTATTGGTTAATATGGTTGTATTCATTTTTTTATGATGGATTCATTTAGATGCCAAAAGAAACAGTTCACTTTCCCCAGATCACACAAGCCAGTATCACTTTTTGGTGTTAGAGAATGAATAAAAACCACAACTATTGCATCTGCCATATTAAACCACATCAGTTCAAAGCTGTCCCTTGTTGGTCAACTGTTTTCTTTTTGGATACCTGTGCTTCTTAAAGCTGTTGGTCCTGTTAAGATGCATCTTTTCTTGGGGTAATGTTCATTGCTACAATTGAGAGAATAAAAGGGTTAGTCAACTTGAGGAAGTTCAGAGTCCCTACAGTCTAAAGAGAAACCTTGCTTCTAAAAATTCCAAATTTTATTTTCCTATTCATATGTGTGGTCTATCTTGTTCTTCTGTTATTTAAAGTAGTTTTTAATCAATAGAGTTTTATTGTATAATCATTGTGTTTAAAAGTGAAGAAATTGAATATTTTCTATGTTGTAGTTGATTGCACTAGTATAAGCTATTTCTATGATGCATTAAAAGAGAAAGTCTAATGGCTGATTTTTCATAAAAAGAAATCTCTCTATACTTTTAGCACTTAAACTATAGCAATAAATCAGCCAGTGTATTAGAAGTTTACAGTGTTCTTTGAGAAAGGTGAAATTTATTATCAGCTTTTATAAACTCCATTATTTTCACAAAGTGCTATTAAATAATTTTACAAGATTTTTTTTAGCCTTCCTGTGTTGTGGTAAATGATACAGCTTTTCTTATGGACAAATTAGAAACAAAAAAGAAAGCCAAAGTGAGGTCAAAGCAAGGCTACTTTGCTTATACAATGTTACAAGAGAAACCCATGGGCACTAGAATTTTAAAAAATAAAATGGGATTATGTGATGTTGGTCTACTTTTATACTATTGTAAGCATCATATTCTAATTAAAGGAATACTTTTGTGAGTCTACCAGACCCAATAATAAAAAAAACTCTCAAATATTTAATTTATCATATGCTAGACCCAGTATTAAGTGCCTTTCACAGAGTTATTTCTCAAGGCAATACCATAATAAAGATTTATTTCACAACTTTTATGAATAAAAATGGAGGCACAGAGTATTCATATGATATAACCATAGAAAATACTATAGAGTAGTAATTTGGACATTGGTGTCACTGGTGTTGTATGGAAACACATCTGAGTTGCATACATTTGGTTGTCACCTTCCACTGAGTGAGACATCCAAAACATGGCCAGGAGGCATGTATTCTAACACACGATCTTTGTACAATACAGTCTAAGAACTTCTGCTATTGACAAGGAACAGGAGATCCTAGGAGGCACAAAGAGCAAGATATACAGACTTACCGTCACTGGCTCAGAATCTTGTCACCATCAGAGAATGACTTCTGAGGGACTAAATAAAGATCTGCATTAAAGGTTTTGTTTCCTAGAGAAGGTGGGAATTCCACTGCTCCAAATGAGTTCAGTTGCTAGGGTTTCAGGCAATATATTTTATGGTCATGATAATGAAGGTGAGGATGAAAAATGATGTGAAGTGAGGATAGCGTTCATTCCTGCATCCATGTACTTCTGCCCAGTGTTCAGATACATAATGCATCAAACACGCTTTGGCAACAGCCAATCTTCTACAGCTAATGATATAGAGTTGCCATTCTAACAAAGCAGAGGATGGTTAGAGACCACCTTGGTGGAGTATGTTGGCTCCAGGTTGGAGTGATCTTACTTATCACTGAGTGATACGACAACCAAGCTGCTGTCATGATGTCCGGAAGCTCTGTTGTGCCAGCAGTCTTCAGCTGCTATGTGCTTTCTTCTTTTCCCTGTCATCTGGCCTGTCTCAGGACCACTGATGCAGAGCATCCATTTTGAGTATACACTCCCCACTTTGGAGTCATTGGATCTTGTTTACCAAGTACATGATTTTAAGTCACTGATACTTTCCAAGGGGTAAGCTGGATTCTGGGTTGTGACTGCCAGTTAATAGAAAACTATTGATGGTGTAATCAGGAGAAAATGTATTGATTTTTTTTGAATTCAAGCATTCTGATGCTGCCTAGAAGTATATAGTCAGTAATTGAAATATCATTATTATTGTTGCTAATGAGATTTTTATCTATAATTTTTGGTGCCAGTCATCTTTTGACTTGTGCAGGATTAAGCTATAGGTTTATCTAAGATCTTATCCTCAGAAAACCCACTCCGTCTTTCAGCTGACAGGATTTCTCCCTCTGCCTACTCATTTGTGTCTGTCTGCTTCAGGGCAGCTGCTGGTCCACCTCTCCTTATAACTGACAGTATTAGCCATGTCAAACTTTCTCTGGATCGATAGTCAATGCGATCAGCCTGTCTGTCTCAGTTCCTCAAGAAGACATAACGTAATGTGTTACATAATGTACTTTGGAAACAAATTCAGTGCAATGAAATATTTAACTGTCTACCCTTCTTCTGAGAGCATTTCTTTTAGGTTAAGTGAATAAAATTAAGTATATAGGATGCAACCAAATGATAAAGGTTTAACATTGTTTCAAGTTTTTTTTATAAAGTCTCAGATACTATTTTTGATTTTTTTCTTTGTATGTTATTGTTTTTTTTTAATATTTATTTATTTATTTGTTATGTATACAACATTCCATGTATGCCTGCACACCAGAAGAAGGCACCAGATCTCATTTCAGATGGTTGCGAGCCACCATGTGGTTGCTGGGAACTGAACTCAGAACCTCTGGAAGAGCAATAAGTGCTCTTAACCTCTGAGCCATCACTCCAGCCCCTGTATGTTATTGTTTTACTTCTTTTTTATGTGTTAAATGAAAGGTAGAGAAAATCTTATGCACTATAATATTTCAGTACAGCACTAATATTGCCCCAAATTGATCAAGTATTAAAAGTTAAATAGAATGAGTAATGTCCTTCCTCCATATATTGTGGGTATATCTTTTGTAGACATAAAATGTGAATATATCTTATTCTTATTCCTTATTTGCTGACAGTATTAAAAGTTTTATTTCAGTATTGAGGCAAAAACAACCCTGTATTTTTTTTCTTTGCTTTGCTTTCTTTAGGGAAAATTTAAGTCCAATACTAGTGAGAAAGTTATCTTGTCAATTCATTCTGCTGACTTTGGTGTCTTCAAGTGCGTATAAGTTTTAAGATGTAAAGAATAACAGGCATCGTTAGAAATTATAGCCCCATATGGCATTCTGCAGACATCTAGAGAAAGAGCTATTCTTTGTAACATAAAAAGATGACTATATTCTTGAATGATTTTCATAGAAAATGACTGGTTAATATTTTAATGGCGAATGCTACAAAGTTGGACTTCACTTGAAGGAGTCAAGATTTGTGCACGAGCTTAGCCTCACCTTGTCTTCAATGTCTATTAATGTGATTATTTAGAAAATACTTGAGATCTCTGAATTTATGATCCAGTCGTCTAGTCATCTGTTAACACAGTAAAAACAAACTCTATTCTGTTTTATCTTCTTCCATGTTCCTACATCTATCTTGATAGCTTAAAATGGACTGGACCGTGTTGAAATAAAAGAACTGCAAACGGAGGGCATAGGGAGAAACGAGGAAGGAAAAATAAAGTATTAGCCAAAATAAATATCCAGAAGAAGATAAACTGCTAGAAATAATAAAAGGAAAGTAAAGGCTGTTGAGTGAGCCTGTTGTTCTTAGTACTAGCAATTTCATGTGGTACCTTTAACAATAAAATTTCCATCATTTTAGTAAAAATGTAAATAATTATAAATAAAAATATTCATTAAGTCCTTGGGTTTAGCTAATAAACCTCACATCTGTGGTTCTATTGATAGACTCTGCAAAAAAAACACAATGATCTTTAATCTAAGACTCTCTTTTACAAATAAAAAATTACCTCTGAATGTTCCTGGTTGAAAATATCAAGGAATTTTCATGAATAGTTGCTAAAATAAATGAGAAATATGTAGAACAGTGCTTGCCTAACATGCAGTAGAGCCTGGAATCAGTACTTGGGACCATAAATTAAATATATAAAGTTTTATAACTAACAGGAAGCCACACACCATTCCAGGTTTGCAATTGTCCAGAATGCAATGTTAAGAAAATTAATCTTTATCATGTGTCTAGTTGTATGTGAGAATTGCACAGCAAATACCTTAGAGTCATGTAATCTAATGTGTCTTGGATTGCTTATCCAATCAATACTTGCATTTATTGCTTTTCTCGTTGTCCAAGTCCATGTTACTCAAAATGTTTCATGTTTAAATGTAGCCATGGGATACTTGAAAGTTGGAATATCCTTAAGGGAATGAATGGACTTACTTTTTATAACTTGGAACCACAAAGAGGTTTTTAAGTAAACATGCAAATCTGGGAGGTATTTTATAGAATTAATGTTCTCTGATGGCCACTATAAAAGGTCTAAGTTCTAAAGCATCCACATCTCTGGTTTTAAATAAATTCTGACTTTATTATTCCTTATAAAATAGTCTCTATGATCTGGTTATACATTCATTAAAAGAAGTGGGTATTTTATTTATCCAGCTAGCCATTTATGGATCAAAAATACATGGCTTCATGGTTGGATAAATTTCCAAATAATTTCTTAATGTTTGTAAATACTGTGAGCCAAGATTTGGTTCTTTATTTCAGCTCCTCCAACTCTAACCATGTTCTTTTAAAAAATACTACTTTATCTTTTGAAGTTTCTTTGTTTACTTGTAAAATGAAGATTCCAATCTTATAAATACCAAACCAAGGTCCAAGTAAGTTAAAACAAGTGACAGAACCCTAGAGGAACTCACATTTAACTCATGGTACTGTCCTCTTTCCTCTACTGCTGTTCATATTTAGATGAGACATTCTCTTAGCAGTCCTAATAGCACTCCTCATTCCTATCCAAAATTTTCACTATCACTCTAATTTAGAAGAAACTTTTCATCAGTGCAATAGATACAAACATTTACTATATTAATGAAAACTGGACCATCAATAATTATACTTAGAGTTTGAAAAGACTTAGTTTTAACAGATGGCTGATTGCCATTATTTCTGGTAACTACTTTAAGTAATACAATTCACATATGTAATAAGGAGAAGCTCATCCAGTCACTGGTCACATTTTTTTATTAAATTAAATGTATTGTTCTTTACTTCCTATGTATGAATTCTATGTCATTACCCCTACCTGTACCCTCTCTCATGATCTCTTTCAAATTCATGGACTGCTTTTCTCTGACCATTATTGTTAAACACTGATACACAAATGAATAAATAAATAAATGCTTGGTCTGTTTAGTATTTTTTGTATAAGTGTGTGTGTGTGTGTGTGTGTGTGTGTGTGTGTGTTTGTGTGTGTGTGTGTTGGGGGCTCAAAACTTTTCATTAAGAGTGGGGTGTTGGTGGCATATGTTTTTAACCCAAGCACTTGTGAGGCAGAGAGCCAGGCAGATCTCCATGAGTTCAAGGCCAGCCTGGGTATAAGAGCTAGTTCCAAGACAGCTAGAACTGTTACACAGAGAAACCGTATCTTGAAAAGCAAAAACAAAATCAAAAACCAAATCCAAAACAAAACAAAAACAACCCCACCCAAAAAATCCAACTTATCATTAAATAAATAATTAGGGTATTATTTCTGGAGACAGCCAATTTTCCCTCTCCTAAGAGCCATTAATTTTTCTGAAGCTCTTCATTTAGGAAGAATTATCTGTGAAATTTCCACCATTCATGTTGACATGCCAATTAGTGTTCTTCTTGTTCAGGTCTTATTTAAGCAGCCATATTGTTGGGATTTCAGGTCAATTGGTGTATGTTTGATTTCTGTGTGTTCCTGTTTAAAACACCTTGTATAACAAAAAGATGATTCCTTAATGATAAACTATCTATAACTCACATATTAAATATCCATCCCAAGGAAAAATGATGCCTAAATAAAATTTAATTATGACAAATTTTATCTTTATATTGAGCAAAAATACTTGGTATATTGTATGTACTGTCTGATACTTTGATATTTGTCCATATTGCTTAAATCAGTTTAAACATATCTGTTTTCCATAAACAATGACCATTTCTCCATGATAAAAGCATCCAAGAGTCTCCTCATTCTTTTGAAATATGAAGTATATTCTTGTTATCTGAAGTCACCCTGATGTGGAGTAACACACCGGAAGCTCACTGCCAACTGAGTGTAACATAACTTTGCTCCATCCTTTAATCCTCTAAAGGGTGATGATTCTAACACACATTTTTTTCTCTAAAAGCTTTGTCATTTTTTGCATTTAAGAGCTTGATCTGACACTTCATCCGTAAAGTTTGGGGTCATTCATTTTGTAATATGAAACCACTAATAGGCTGCTACTAGGGAGACTTGGCAAAAGTAGAGTTTACCCTTCTTGACGTCATCTCCAAATGTGTGTGGCACATGTCATCAAGCAGAAGCAATATGATTTAATTTCTTTGGGGTCATAAATAAATTTTAGTAAGGAGACAAATATCCATATGCAGAATCCACAAAAATAAATCAATTTCTTTGTTATATCCTATGTATTTGTGTCCATCTGTGTCTCAGCTAATAATATTGCTACTTCCTATGAGACTTCTCAAGTGTATATTTATTTTATTTTTCATTTTTTATTTAAATTTTTTCCATTTTACACACTAACCCCAGTTCATCCTCCCTCCCCTTCTCTCAAATCCCTCCCTACCTCTTCCCATCCTACCCCCATCCACTTCTTAGAGTGGGTAAGGCTTTCCTTGGGGAGTCAACAAAGCCTGGCATTAAAGTTGAGGCAAGACCAGGGTCCTCCCCTTGCATCAAGGCTAAGCAAGGTATCCCACCATTAAGAATGAGCTACAAAAAGCCAGTTCCTGCACCCTGAAAAAGTCCTGGTCCCACTGCCAGGAACCGACAAACAAATCAATCCTCATAACTGTCACCCACATTTGGAGGTCCTTGTTCAGTCCTATGCAGGTTTTCTTTCTTTTTTTTTTTTTTGTTTTCTGGCTGCTATTGGTTGATTTCTTTTTTTTCCATACATTGTTTTGTTTTATTTTTTCCATTCAAAAACATAATTAAAGAAATAAAATTTTTACCTTTCTTCCCCTTCTCCCGGTCCCCTCCCACTACCTCCCT